>CM040240.1:68944965-69141681 GCA_022545495.1 Chrysanthemum lavandulifolium | reverse complement strand
GAATAAAACCAAGTCGCTACAAAACTGTTAACTAAGTCGCTAATGTTACTAATTCGCTAACTTGTAAAGACAAGTCTCCATGAACAGTGACAAAACCAAGTCGCTACAACTTTGTTAACTAAGTCGCTAATGTTACTAATTCGCTAACTTGTAAAGACAAGTCGCTGACAACTAAGTCGCTACCCAAGTCGCCACAATATAATAAACTAATTCGCCACAGCCACTTAGTCGCTAAGCTGAGTGCTAACTCGCCACGAAGAACATTCAAGCTAAGTCGCTACCAAGAAAAAGATTAAGTCGCCATCAAGAACACTACTAAAAAAAACAGACGACCCAAACCACTAATCAGTCACCACCAGTTCATGTAAACAAATTAACGAGCAATCAAGATAAGATATTCCAAACAATTTGTACACTTTCAACATCATAGTAACAACAACACACGATTTCATGATAAATCGAACCTAGGTAGGAATCAAAGTCACAAATCACGAGCACGAGGGGATCTGGTTAAAAAGACAAGTTAGAAACTAGACACAAACGCATAAGATAGAACAAAACAAGGAGAAATTCAAGACGTACCACTTTAAGTCGCTATAATGAACAAATTAACTTGATGAGAGAAAAAAAAACTTATATGAGAAGATATGGTAAGTCGCTAGGGGTATAGGTTTGATCTTTGGCAATTTGACACATTCGGTCCCTGTGGTTTTAAAATGAAGTGTGGTAAGTCGCTAGTGTAAAAACTATTTTGGCTATTTGACACATTCGATCCCTGTGGTTTAGAGACAAGAGTGGTAAATTGCAAACAAGGATTTTAAACTAAGACTCTAGCATAGATAATGACAATGATAACCATGAATCAAATAAACATTTAATCAAATAAGAGCATTTAATGCAAGGCACTCAATACATGGGTACACAAGGATAATCACATGAGCAAGATATGACCACAACCTATAACTGAGAGAAACACCATAACCAGATACTTACAAGGGCATAACCAGTTAGTCACACAAGCAAGACACAACCACAACATACAAATGAGCAAACATCATAACAGCACAGAAGCCAATGGCATATAAAACTAATGCAAAATCTCCCCCTCAATCAATGTCATCAAAGACCATTGATTGATATTAACCAATCCCATTATAAAACAAGAATATATCATTTGTTCGAACTTCATCTATGATCCCGTGCCATTATTGAATGACATTTCTAGGACCGTAGATGTTATCGATAACAAGGAATATATACTTTATTAGATTGAGGAAAATGATAACATTTTGAATTTAAATAAATGACATATAAAATTAATATAAAATTTTATTTTTAAAGAAATGTTTTTTTTTTTTTTTTTTTTTTTAACTTGATTTATACACGGATATATAAAGAGCGAGTCCCGATTCAAGATGAATAGGAGTCAAAGTAAGAAGTACATCAACTCGGCAAGCTATAGCTCCGAATGAGCTATGTTCATTTCTCGAAGGAACCAAGTCATGAAGTTCTGATTGAGTTGAGCATTGTACACGAAAAAGGCGAGAGCACATTGTCTTTGGAAGCACATGTAGAATTGCACATAGAAAGGTTAGTGACATGTTTAATCTCACATTTGGATGGATCACGGTATACCACTGACGTATCATTAATGGGGATCCTATTAGGTTCTACATTCTTGAAGAGTTTTCTGTGGGAATCCACTTGAGGCATGATCTAGGAATGTAAGTTCGTTTAAGGCACTGTAAACTTAAAAATCGCGGTGGGAATCCATTTGAGACCACAGTTAGTTGAGCTAAATGGGTGCATGACCTTGTTTTGACTATTTGTCCTTTTGTGATTAGAGTATATCTTAGGGATTGATCGATCGAATGATGTTTTGCATGAGTGCTAGTTATACTTATTGCATTTCTGATCTGGGAGTATTGAGCATAAGTCCGAGGTTTGAGATTTATCATATCTGAACTAGGCAATGAAGTGACTGGTTTTGACAAAACCGACATATTATCAACTTGGGATGTAAGCTTAGATTTCAATGGTTTAACTCTTTCAGATCTAAAGGCATTAGGTTGTTTAATAACCGTTCGTTTCGAGTGGTTCTGAACATTTGACTTTCCCAAAGTTGAAGGTTTTGCAAAATTAGTGTTCATCCTATTTCCAACAGACTTCCTAAGCTCATTTTTTAGGGCAACAATATTGAAGCTCTTATCCTGAATCTGGGCTTTGAGGTCATCAATGTCTTTCATCAAGAGGTTAGATTGAGTGACTAACTTAGAGTTTGTTTCCTCAAGGTTCTTTCTTAAATGCTCATTTTCTCTTAGTAGGTTGGACACACATAGAGCTAGTTCGAATTTCTAGATTCTAGTGTATCACACATCTCATGACAGTCATATTTAGGACTTAAAGAAGTAATTTGATTGCTAATGGTCGAATCTTTGTCACGAACTGGATTTTAACCGATTAATTTCAAAAATTCTCGAAATTCGGATGTTCCGATTAGTACAAGGTTTTTGCATAAAACATTTCTTCCTTTTGTTGTATTTCAATTTGCGGTGAGATACAATGCTTTTCAAGAATTGAAAACTTGTTTGAAAGCTCATCATATACCCTTTTTCAATCATGTTATTTGCATTAGATTCGAGCACAACCAAGATCGATTTTACGATGTTCGGTTCGAGTAAGAGTCGGTACCTTTTCATGAGAATTTATGTGATCGATTAAGTGTACCTTATCGAAGATACTTTTTCGACTCGAGTATTTGAGATCGATCTTTGTTGTCTTCATCCTTTTCATTACAAGCGAGATTACGCAATCGGTGTCATTCTTGGTTCAATGGTTCAAGCTGGAATGTTGCATGACTTGTCACAATTGCTCCATGGTGTCTCTTGGTACTCATTCAATGCATTCGACTTGTTATTCTCTTTTGCACTACCTTGATGTATGTTTCCATATTACCCATAAGTTGAATAAATGAGTTTCGAACTTATGAATTTCCATTCCGTATGTTTTTAAATGATATTCCAGTCATGATATCATCAAAATCGAGGAATATTCTTCCGGATAAGTGGTGAAATTGATTGAAGATAGTTTGAAGAAGGCATGAGACTCATCGGTTGAGAACTTTTCTTTGGTAATTTGAAACCTCGGTCGTTCTAAGTTAAGTAAAAGCAGTTCTTGTCAAAGTGGGAAAATCCTGTAGAAGGATGGCACAACTTGTTCGATCCATGGTTGTAGATAAGAGTAGTTTGAGAAGTCGATCGAGATGTTGAAAGTGCTCACCGGTGCATTCCATATTCTTAGCATCATTTGCGACATTAAGAGTGACTTATTTGAGTTGTTACGATTAATCGATCTTTGAATCATTAAATGTATGGCATTCTGTAAGCATTCATTTCACTATTCATCTTTGAGTCATAGAGAGCAAGTACTTTGGTGATTAAAGGATCCGTGATGGTGACATTGTGTGATTTTGAATTACTCCCAAGTCGCTAGAGATTTTGAACCAACTCGCTAGCAACTAAATATCAATAATCCCAAGTCGTTAAATCAACATCCAAGTCGCTAAGTGCAAGTCGCTAATCCTCTAGTCGCTAACACCTAATTAGCTATACCACCAAGTCGCTAAACAATTGCAAGTCACTAAGTAGTAACTCGCTAAGCATTAAGTCGCTAGCAAAATTTTGGCGAGAATTCGCTAATCAAGTCGCTAAAGATTCAAGTCGCTAAAGAGCAACTCGCTCTGGACCAAGTCGCTACCACAAGTCGCTACCCGTAGTGGAAAGTCCACTACTTGTCTTGTTAGTCGCTAGATCTAAGTCGCTAGCTCCAAAGTCAGTAACTCGCTACAAAATTGCAAACCAAGTCGCTACGAAGAATGAAGTCCGTATGTCAAGTCGCTAGCAAGAAAAAACCACATAAACATCACTTTTCAATCCAAAAACAACCCAACCAAGATGATTCAATCTTACCAAATGAAAATCTAAACACTTGTGATGATTCTAAACATAAAAGTACTAACAAAAACCAAACTTTAACACAAGAAATCAACCAAATGATGTACAACCCACTAAACTTTTTCAAACTCAAAAATCACCTAAAAACCACTAGAAATCCAAAGATGTGCAAGATATGATCTAACCATGGCTCTTGATACCAATTGTAGGATATTGGATTTCACTTACATAACATAACATTAACACAATGAGCTTATAGATGATTTTAGAGAGAGAGAAAGTGGGATATTCTAGTAAGAGAAACTTGTAGAATATTAGATTACCAAGAACATCCAACCTCTACCTTGCAAGGTGAGGGTATTTATAGGTTACAAACTAAACGACCTCCTGACGGCCTGTGGATCAGGGATACAATGGGTAAAGACCCGTCCTTCCTCCACGGTGTTGCACTAAACAATTTTACGCTACTGACTAACTAATTAACTACATAAAAACGTAAATAACGACAAGTCTACGAGCTAACTTATGCTAGATAATAGTTGGGGTGACCGACTCTTCAGTACTGGAATTTTCTAATTCCTAACAGTTCCCTATTCACTATCGTATAAAAACAGTTAAGTACTTAAAACAAACTTAATAGTGAATGAATGACTGAAATACAATGTAATTAGAACACACTGATAAATTTTCAACTTAATATTCTTTATTAGAAATCAATAAAAAAGAATACATTACCCAAGTACTTGCGGAACAGTACTTGGGATTGAAATGACAAAGTGTTGGTAACTCTTCACTAAGCTCAAAGCTAAGTCCGAGCACAACTACTATGGAACCAGGCTATCTCGGGGATGAGTTGTGTTGGAGGAGTGAAAGATGGCTTGTGTGTGTGTGTTTTACAATTCACAAGCTTAAACCTTTCACTCCATCTCTTATGCTATTTATACAAGTATGAGTTTTAACTTTATCCTAAGTAACAAACCGACAATTCTGTAAGACAAAATCTTGATATATTTTGTCTCTATTTACAAAGACTATATTAAGTAAGAGACAAGGATGCTTTCCATAAGTCGGTGATGACACCGAGCACGATAGTTTGCCATTCGGTGGAAAGTTGACTTTGGTTGATAAGGACTTCGTCTTATCGATTCAAATTTATCCCGCCTTATCCGCTCATTCTTCGTCTTCATTTCCTTGATCTTCTACTTGGTTTGTCTTGATGTAAGTAGCAAGTGAGAGTTTAGGGATTCAATGAGTTATTGTTATCACCACTGAATCCACCATCTTCTTCTTGACTCCGTCTTTACCCTTAAGTTCCGCCTTCTTGAGTGGAGAGACTTCTTTTCGCCTCTTCTTGGTATCTCGAAGATGGCTCAGCGAGAGACTATGCACTCAATGACTGTTAGTGTTTAATGGTCTAAACACTTAGGGTATTTTCTATTCAAATCCTAGACTTAAGGGGTTTGGGTATTTACTGAACCCAACAAAAGGACCGTCCTCCGCTCCTCCTGCAACCTATAAATATTGCACTGTTTCAATCAGATTTTCAACCCTCTTGGCAAAAAAATATTCTGTTCTTTCTTCCTCCTCTCTATTCTTCTCTTTGATCAGATTATCTTAGTGATATGTGTTTATAAGTGATCTCATCTCTTCTTCCATCAAAGTGCAAGAGAAGAACGCGCGTATTCGTCAAGGAAAGAAGTGTTGTAGTATAGGCATCACGCACGTAACTTTTGTTAAGATTCTTTTCCTTATCTAACTCTTCCAATCTCTATACTTGTATATTGATAGATCCGACTTGTGTGTAAGTCGTGAATAGTTGTGTAAGTGTAGATCCGGACGAGATGTAAGTCCATAAAGTGTTGTGTGTAGATCCGAACAAGGTGTAAGTCTGTAAGGTGTTGTGTGTAGATTAGGACGGTGTGTAAGTCCGTAAGGTATTGTGTGTAGATCCGGACGGTGTGGAAGTCCGAGTAGTGTTGTGAAGATTGGTTCTAGCTAGGATTAGAACTCGACATTCCGCTTAGTGTCAGAAATTGGTGTAAGAGAAAGTGAACGGCTTTCTCTGCCTAAAGGAGCTTGTTGAAATAGTTCGTAGATGAACTCTCAAGTATGATACTCGGGGAGTGGAATAGGGTGAAGAGTGAGCTTCGTAGCTGAACCACTATAAATCTCTATGCATTGGTTTGATCGTTCTAACTCTTTATCATATTTACTTTCATATTTTATGTTTAGTTGTTGTACTTAGAGCATTCTGTTAATACAGATAATATCAAAAACGTCATTTGCATGTTTCGATCTATATAAGTTTTGATAATCACAAAATATAAAAACACGTTACGTAAAACTACACTTGATAAGATTTTAATCGAGAAAACTTGTTTCGACTACGTTTCGCTATAACATCACTTAAGGTATGAACAAACAATCTATCAACTTAGTTAAGTGATCAAAGAAGTCATTTTTCCTTAAACATCACATTTTTATGTGATAAAATATTTTATACAAAGTATTTTTTTTTTTTGTATTTATAAAAATGTTTTAATAAGAAAAATTAATTTGAATTTGAAATTCTCCAACAACTATTTTTCCTGGCCAAATCTGTTAAAACTTTCACCAAATAAATTTTCACCACATCAGGACAAAATTTGGAGCGTCTCTTGGGACGGTCCCGTAAACATGTGGAGGTCCCTTATATATACGGGACCGTCCAAGGTTTAAGGGACCGTGCCAAGCTCCTCCTGGTGCCTATAAATACAACACTATTCCATAGAAAAATGAACTCTTCTTAGCACAAAAACTTTATATTTTCTAAACCTCACTTCTTTGATTACTATAACGTAGTTGATATGTGTTTATAAGTGATCCCGTTACCTCATTACCTTCTACATCAAAGTGCAAGAGAAGAACGCTCGTATTCACCAAGAAACGAAGTGTTATAGATTAGGCATCGCACACACGTAACTTGTGTTACGATTCTCTTCTCATCTAAACTCTGTTTATCGTCCTTGTAAATTTGTGTATCCGACTTGTGTGTGAGTCGAGACTAGTTGTGATAGGATAGATTTGGACAAATTGTATGTTCATGAAGTATTGTATGTAGATTCGGATATGGTGTAAGTCCGTGCATTGTTGTGTGAAGATTAGGACAAGGTGAAAGTCCTTGAAGTGTAGTGTGAAGACTTGGATTTTTTGCATATCCAAGTGTACGAGGTGTAAGTTTGTGTCGTAGTATATATTGGTGTGTAGATTGGTTCTAGCTAGGTTTAAGACTAGACATTCCGCTTAGTGTCATAAATTGGTGTAAGCGAAGGTGTAAGGTTTTCTCCGCCTGGAGGGAGTTTGTTGACATAGTGATTGCGAACTCTTAAGTGTGATACTCGAGGAGTGGAGTAGGGCGAAGAGTGAGCTTCGTGCTGAACCACTATAAATCTCCGTGTCTTGGTTTGGTTGTTTCTATCTCTTTATCTTTCTTGCATCCATACATTATTTACTTCATGCATATCTTGTGTTTATATATATTGTTGACTGATATCACATAACCTCGAATCAAACTAATTTTCAAGAAAATAACAAAGAGTTTTAAAAGTTTTAAAAGTTTTAAAACGTAATTAAAAATGGTGAAACTATTCAATCCCTCCCCCCCCCTCTAATTTCTACAATTGGTATCAAAGCTAGGTTACTCAAGATCTTTAAAGTATATTGTACCTTAAAGCTTGAATCGATCTATGGGGTCTGATAACGCTACACGCGTCGTTCAGGGTCAAAGGAACTTCCTTTTCGTTGAGCAAGTTTTTCAACACTCTAGGCAGTGAACCTAATCGTTGTAGTGTAGTATTAGGGTAAGCCACGGGAATTGATGTCGTTCTCTAGGGGAATAGGAATGCTAGTGAGAAGTTACTACGCTAAGGTTGGGGTTGAGAAAGATTATTTTTTACCTTTTTTATGTTTTTAGGAAATAGAAATGTACGAATCTCGGGGTATTGGATTTGGGGGTTGGTATTTCTACCGATTACCCTACTCGTCTAATTATCTAATCTAAGGTGTATGTAGTCTATGTCTAATTATTGTGTGCTCGTATGATGATTTAAAGATGTGTTTACTTAGGTTTTATTACTCCTTAATTATCTCCTATTGATGGTTGAATTGTCACGCCCTTATTCTTAATCGCGTTGTGTGTCTAAGGTCGTAGGGTATGCGTTTATCCTAACTCTTTGAAACTACCAAAGGTTATTGCCTACAAAATCTCTAGGATTTATAAACTTAACACTAAGGTACTCTTCGGATGGTTTAGCCTACAATGACTCTAGGTACTATAAGCTAAGGTTCAACAAAGATTAATCAAGCATTAACTTCACAACGGATGACCTATCGCAATACTAGATCATTAACAATTAAGATAAGAGACAACCAATCAATATTCAATAACTAAGTTTCATATTCCCTAAGCAAACACACAAGTAAATTAGCCGGACATGGGAAACATGCAAGCATACACACAATTAATTGAAGACATAATTGAATTAATGAAGTAAAACACTTATCTTGATGTAAGATAGGGTATGGAACCCTAAAATACTGTATAAGACAACCTTGGTTCGGTTTAGGTTTTTACTCCAAAAGACTACGACCGAAAACTAAAAATTCGGATTCTATATATAAGATTACAAGTGCGACGGGGCCACCTTTGATGTGTGACGCCGTTGGGTCGCCGTTATTAGGGTTTCGTCTTGGCCACGTTAGTCTTGCGACGGCGTCACCTTATGCTTGTGACGCCGTCCCTTCGATCTCGGCGTCGTGCGGATCAAATCTAGGCAATGCGAGTTGCGACGCCTACTCTTTTAAAACCTGAAGCCGTCACTTGTAAATGAGCATATTGGCTACTGAGCCGTCACAAACGTTGTCTGACGGCGTCGCAGATAACACATGACGCCGTCACCTTTAGTTCCAGCAGCCTGAGTGTCTCGAATCTTGACTTTGGCCATTTTCTTCGTATATTCGCGCCTTTTCGTCCGAATAAATGTCATTCCAGCATTATGCCTTCAAGATACCTAAAAAGTGAAAAGGAACGATATTAAGTAATAACGGATACAAAAGTGATCAAATAAAGGCTTAAACGACTCCTCAAAAAGGTACATTTTAAAACCTTATCAAATATCCCTACACTTGGTATTTGCTTGTCCTCAAGCAAATGTGCTTTTAGCCAATCAATTTATAAGTTAGAGGTCATGAAGCATTAGTTTAGAACGATTCACAACACATATAAGCCCTGCAAAAGTCATAACAAGCTCGGAAATTACATACTAGCACCTCACATGGGGTGTTTGGATACTCACATCTCTCCGGTGTATATGAAATATAACAAGTTGGAAATGGAAGATAAACACTCATTAACCGGTCCTAGTACATAGATTACCATAGGCTTGAGACTAGATCAAACCTCCATCGCTTTGGCGTAATCACCTAGGAAAGACTATCCAAGAGGTCTTTTAAAGGGTTGTAATGATAGGCTTACGGTAGGGAAACAAAGGGTTTCATGGGATAGGCTATTTAGTGGTGGTAAGTCAAAAATCTTTATGTTACAAGCATGCGAAGAATGGCGTTGCTAAGCCAAGACTCGACACTCTAGACTCTAGATAACTGAAATAAATAAACATGAATTTAAAGATAGATGTAGGATGGTAGCCCGTATGTTTTTTTTTTTTTTTTTCAACACTCTATTTTTTTTTTTTCTCTTTTCCTAGTTTTTCGATTTTTTTTTCCATACACTTTTACTCTACCATCCTCTACGATAACATCAAAATGATAGGGATTTATAGGCACATCCCTACACTTGAGTTTTTATTACTCTAACACTAATATGACCCGAATTGAAAAGATCAAAACATTTGGAGTACATTATTATGCAAATAAAGGGAATTTGAATTTAACGTTCCTTTCCCGTCATCTCATAATGTTTAACTTTTCCCATGAGTCCCAATCGTCCCAAAACTGTGTACAAAGGATATGACTCGACTTAGCAACTTATGCAAGCAACTAGATAATTGAACTAAGGGTTTAGTGTGATAACAATAATGCACTAAAAGTGAGTGCATACAAGGTAGGCTAAGGCGATTTGGGTGTACATTTGGGGGTGGGGTGTAAACAATGCTCTTCATTGATACTCTGGAAAACCGAAAATCACGAGAACCGCGAAAAAGATAGGCTCGAGGGTTAACTAGGGTATCGTGTACTAAAAATGAGTACAACGCAAAGGTGTGGGGAATTACTCAACCGATGTGGAAGAAGTAATTATATTACGGTATCAAACAAGGGTTATCCTAATGCCTCTTATCATTTAGTTATTCCTAACTACACAAGTGTAGTCTTACTAGCGATCTCGGGATGCATCACAAAACAAGTTCTAGAATCTATTATACTACCGGTTCACACTCTAAGCATTAAAGATGAATGCTTTAATTCCTACTAATCTAAGGGTGATCCTCACATTTTTGTGGAATTTAAGTGGTAAAGGGTTTTGTGCTAGTCATATAACTTCCTATCCATGAGACGCTTTATTAAGACTAATGGCCCACTCCTATATGTCATGAAAATTGAAAATTTGGTGCCAAAATTACCCTAAGCGACATTTTCTCATGGTTTATTACATAAATGCAATTGGACAAAGCAAATAGTCAAGGATAAGCATAGTTTCAAAGTTCCCATTTTATTCTCCCTCCCTACACTTAAATTGAACATTGTCCCCAATGTTCCCCGAAAGTATCAAAGTTATGATAATGGAAGGTAATAAAAAAACGAAAGAAACTAATACTCCCCTGATTAGCTCGGTAGGATCCGTGTAAATTGGTGGTTACATCTTTCTTCAAGAAAACGTTTGCGTGAAAAGCTCCTTCTCATCTTATGTATCTTCTTCTTGGTAAATTAAACATGCACACTTGAAGAAAACAAACGAAACCTTCGCGTAAAATCGGCGGTAACAATATATATAGGACTCTACTAAACTAGGATATAATGCTTGTGGAATGGATGTTTACAATTTACGGAAAATTAAGACCTAGAAAATTCCAAAATTTATAAGTAGCTCGAAAACGAGAAAAAGTAATCAGTTGTTTTGTTCCTTCCTCGACCGTCGGAAGTTGTGATCTGACGCCGTCAGTTATCCCGACAAAAAGCGGTCTGCGATTTTACGGAAAAATTCGGAAAATTTACATCTTTAGAATCAAAGAATTTCACGCAAAACATCCATTATGACTCGATACAAGCATTTGACTCGAACAAACACACATGTATATCTTTTAATTAATTGAAATTCTCATGTTTACGTTTCTTTTGAAAATGTGTGTAATCCTCCCTACACTTATCCCTTATGTAAAATACCTTTATATGTAATTAAGATGAGGTTAAAGACAAAATAAAGCATTTTTACAAATTTAAACATGAGAATAAACAATCAGTAAAAGATACACGACACAAACAAACAAACAATTAAGCATAGGTTGCCTCCCACGAAGCGCTTTTCTTTATTTATGAGTCTTGTAGCTAGACTTGAAGTCGTACCCCTACGTAACTTCATTACCGTCACCTTTTTCCTCATGACGGTCTCTAGTGGGTGATTCCATGTTGTAAAAGTGCCGTATGATGCACCTTTCTAAGAGTTCGTCCTCTCCCCACTCAGTTCTATATTTCGGTCCTAAGTTCAAACAATCCCTATAGAAACCGCAAATCTTAGCCATAACATAATCCACTCCTTTCTCCTTATCCTTCTCATTCCTATAGTAGACCGATAGTTTAAGTTCCTTTTCATCATTGGAGAGTGATGAAAATTTCTCAATCTTAAACGGCATTTGGTAGGCTACGTCATCGGTCTCATCCTTGAAGCGCACTATTCCTAACGAGGGATCATAAGTCATCCCGGTGCTTTCTATGAAAGTTTTCCATAGAATAACGTAGGACAAGCTAGGATCTATGGCCGTATTAATATCATTCACTATTATGAAATCTGTAGGAAACATGAAACTACCTACATAAACGGGCAATCCCTTAACTCCACCAAGAAAATTGCAACTAACCCTAGGATTATCGGGATCTTGCCTAGTTGGGATAGGCTTCTTCATGACCCAATTATAGTAGGTGCTAGTCATTATGTTTATTGGGGACTTGCGGTCAATGTAGGCCTTTGCCACGAAAAGGTGTCCTATGCAACATGGTATGTTAAGATTCCAAGGGTTCCCAAACTTAATCCTAGGGCTTCTTCTAACATACATGTGACGGAGGTCACGCACTAAGTGAGGGTGGCGAAAGAGTTCTTCTTCCGTAGGAAACTTATTGAAATAGTCATTGTCTACTTCATCGACTTCCTCGGTTGTTTC
The DNA here is from genome assembly GCA_022545495.1 of Chrysanthemum lavandulifolium. NCBI lineage: Eukaryota > Viridiplantae > Streptophyta > Magnoliopsida > Asterales > Asteraceae > Chrysanthemum > Chrysanthemum lavandulifolium. The sequence continues at coordinate 69,129,362 of CM040240.1, read as the reverse complement.
ATTCCTCGGTGTTTCACTAACCTCAAGTATCGTTTCGTGGTTCGCTTCGTCATTTGTTCTATCGGGTTTCACTAAGATAATGGTATTGACGAATTGAACGTGCTTAGCTAGCTTACTTGGGTCCTTAATCTCTACACCGGAAGTTTCGGGAGTTGAGATAACATTAACCTTCCTATCACTATTGGTCATGGCTTTCAAGAGGTTATCTATCTTCCTATCCATCTCGGCTTGTTGTTGGTTAAAACGGTCCGAGAGCTTAGCTATTTGAGCTTCTCGGGATGCGACTAGGTGTTGCAACATCCCCTCAATATTTTGTTGGTTAGGGTCGTGAGATGGGGGCCATGAGAAATTATTGGATGTGAATTCTTTGGTTTGTTCCCAATAAAATTCGGGCTTTCCCTTCCATGCTTCTTGGGCGTCATTAAAAGTCCTAGGTCCGGGTGTTGTAGGGAATCTTCCTCCCATTCCATTAGTACGCGAGGAGGCGTAGTCAACGGAAGCTTGTTCGGGGAATCTTGTGCAAGTGCGCGTATTATGAGGATCATTACACGGCTCACACGAGGAAGAAACTTTGTTCACATGGCGTGAAGACTTAGGATTTTCGTAGGAACTCATTAGGAATTTAACTTGATCTTCAAGCTCAAGCATCCTACAGTCGGAAGGTTGTGAGTCAATGGGAGGCAAGGATATTGCCTTAACGGTTTTGGGTAACTCACGGGGGTCATTCCAACTTTCGTTGTCATAGAGAGCAAGCTCTTCTATTATACCCCATGATTCTTCCGCGGTGAGATCACTAAGTTTTCCACCGGCCGCTTGGTCAATGGATCGCTTGGTGGGAAGTTGACATGATCATAGAAGAGTTGGACTTGAAGCCAAGATCAATGCCGTGATGAGGACTTTATGGAGTAAGTCCTTTAATGAGTCCATGCTTCGTAGAGATTCACCTTGCGTTGTTGGAACATCAAGATATCATTACTAAAGTGGTTCTCCCGTGGGAAAAATTGAGCAAGGCGAGAGGTGAGATCATCACTTGAGAAGAAGTCGCTCAAGCCAATTACTTGGACTTGCAGACGCGTGGCCAGTAGTAAGAATCAATCCTTAAGATGGTGATTAGGATCTTGAACGAAGTCCATGGAATCACATCCGTTTTGCACCAACCGGATGGTGTCGGATCGCAGGGCCGTAGTTTAGGCTTGGTCGGGAAGCTCAATGGTGTTCCTATAGCCTAGGTGGCTTGGTCTCGAGTATTCACCAATAGTACGGCCTCTTGGCGGGTCATTGGGTGGTAGGTTGATGAATTGTGGTTGGTTATCACCTTCCATGATGAAAAGTGATGGGGTTACGAACAAAGGTCACGAAGAAGGGGGATAGACTACGAGGAAGCTAAAAATTGGAAAAAAAAAGTTTACTTGATAGGAATAAAGCAAGGAAACCTAAACGAGGTGGACTCCTAACTAGCTATTCTATTCCCCGGCAGCGGCGCCAAAAACATGATAACGCTACACGCGTCGTTCGGGGTCAAATGAACTTCCTTTTTGTCGAGCAAGTTTTTCAACACCCTAGGCAGTGAACCTAATCGTTATAGTGTAGTATTAGGGTAAGCCACGGGAATTGATATCATTCTATAGGGGAATAGGAATGCTAGTGAGAAGTTACTACGCTAAGGTTGCGGTTGAGGAAGATTATTTTTTATCTTTTTTATGTTTCTAGGAAATAGAAAGGTACGAATCTCGGGGTATTGGATTTGGGGGTTGGTATTTCTACCGATTACTCTACTCGTCTAATTATCTAATATAAGGTGTATGTAGTCTATGTCTAATTATTGTGTGCTCGTATGATGATTTAAAGATGTGTTTACTTAGGTTTTATTACTCCTTAATTATCTCCTATTGATGGTTGAATTGTCACGTCCTTATTCTTAATCGCGTTGTGTGTCTAAGGTCGTAGGGTATGCGTTTATCCCTAACTCTTTGAAACTACCAAAGGTTATTGCCTACAAAATCTCTAGGATTTATAAACTTAACACTAAGTTACTCTTCGGATGGTTTAGCCTACAATGACTCTAGGTACTATAAGCTAAGGTTCAACAAAGATTAATCAAGCATTAACTACACAGCGGATGACCTATCGCAATACTAGATCATTAACAATTAAGATAAGAGACAACCAATCAATATTCAATAACTAAGTTTAATATTCCCTAAGCAAACACACAAGTAAATTAGCAGGACATGGGAAACATGCAAGCATACACACAATTAATTGAAGACATAATTGAATTAATGAAGTAAAACACTTATCTTGATGTAAGATAGGGTATGGAACCCTAAAATCTTGTACAAGATGACCTTGGTTCGGTTTAGGTTTTACTCCAAAAGACTACACATCGAAAACTAAAAATTCGGATTCTATATATAAGATTACAAGTGCGACGGCGTCACCTTTGATGTGTGACGCCTTGGTCGCCGTTATTAGGGTTTCGTCTTGGCCACATTAGTCTTGCGACGGCGCCACCTTATGCTTGTGACGCCGTCCCTTCGATCTCGGACGTCGTGCGGATCAAATCTAGGCCGTCCGAGTTGCGACGCCTACTCTTTTAAAACACAGGCCGTCACTTGTAAATGAGCAATTTGGCTATTGAGCCATCACAAAAGTTGTCGACGGCGTCACAGATAATACGACACCGTCACCTTCAGCCCAATGACTGAGTGTCTCGAATCTTGACTTTGGCCATTTTCTTCAGATATTCGCCTTTTCGTCCGAATAAGTGTCATTCCAGCATTTTGCCTTCAAGATACCTAAAAGGTGAAAAGGAACGATATAAAGTAATAACAAATACAAAAGTGATCAAATAAAGGCTTAAAGGACCCCTCAAAAAGGTACATTTTAAAACCTTATCAGGGTCTGAAAGAATTCTAGAAGGGTAATCTTTAAAAGAACCACCATTTTTCGAAAGCAATAATTTTATTCACTGGAAAAATAGATTCGAAAATTATGTGAAATAAGTATATCAATATCTTTGGCATGTTATTTCAATTGATGATCTTCAACCAACGAAATTTAATTTTGAAAATCAAAATACTGATTTTAAAATAAATTTTTTTTTAAATATTGAAGCCAAAATATTGATTTACAAAGCTTTACCGTAAAATGAATATGAAAGAATTTCCATGTGTCAAACGGCAAATGATATCTGAAAAAATATTTTAATCATTCATCAAGGAAGTAATCAAGTCAAAGATAACAATATTAGATAGTGCTTTTGCTATGATCAATACTATCGCTACCTCTTTAAATGTTTTTGATGAAGGAAATGCCAACAAGAATCATGTGAAAAATATTAAAGGATAACTCATTCAAGAAGCATGGAGTGATACCGATGAACGACTGTAACGAAAACAATGTATCAACTGGTTGAAACTTCAAGTGAGGGTGTTTATCACTAACCATTTCGGACCCATGGACATTGGGTACCAAGTCTTTTTGTAAATAATTTCTTAATATATACTTGGAAAGCAACATGAAGATGTGGATATTTATTCATGCACTCACTATAAGGTGGGCTCAAAATATACATCATTCATAACCTCTTTCACGGTAGTGTATTCTTAGGATGTATCATTAACCAAGGTACTCTCTAAATCATAATAGTCTTATGTGTGACTAACTTGCTAGTAAACTAGGACATGCTATTTGATTAACTGAAACTCTATGTGCATCAAACCTATCCGTGTAAAATGAAACTTAGGAAATTGAACTCTCTGCCTAAATGTTTATTCCTCATAGGAACTATGTGTATTTTTAGATATAATTGTCTTCCCTATGTCCTTGGGTACAAAACTCACAAAAAAGATGAAGGTGAGTACGTGGACATTGTATAGTGTTAGGTTACCTAAAACGACAAGTTGACTTAATATCATATCTAGTGTTTGCTTTTAAGAATACTTTTGAGAGGACTCTCTCTAAGTGGTTGATTGTATTTTTCAATACAATTAAAGACACTGCGTATTTAGGATTATTATCCTAAGAGCAATGACATATAAATCACAATATATGAAGTCTCTGATTATTGAGAAAGTGTGGGGAAACTTTAGCAATATTTGCTCGATAACCCTTGGTTTTGAGAGACACAAAATTGCTCTTCTCTTTACGAATCGATCTCACTTCACGCCAAATTCAAACTCAATCAGTTACTGGATCTCACTTGCACAAAACGTGTTTTGAGATTATTAAGGCATAAAACTATACTAATAGAAGGAAATGAATTGAATCGAGATGGATGGTTATTGTTTGAACCGATCTTGTTACATCATGAATTGAATCGAGATGGATGGTTACTGTTTGATTAAAATGAGGTGTATGGAGTGTTTGTAAGGTGCATGGAGTGTTTATAAGGTGGGGTTATACATAAGTGTTTATTGTGTGTGAGATGCGGTAAAAAGATGCGTTAATTATAAGTTTTAAATATAGGTAAAAATAGAGGGTTATTTTACATAACAAACTTTTTTCACATACCAATGGACTCATCTCTACCATCCATTTAAAATGAAATCAATGGTTGAGATTAAAAGTATTTTAATATTTCACCTATTAAATATCTCATGAACCGTTAATCGTTAGACAAAACAAATTATACCGTCACTACCAGTATTTAATTATCTACTATAGACGGGCACTTTGATATACTTTCAACAAACTTTTTGTTTTTCGTTTTTTTCACTTTTTTTTTATGTTTTTTCATCTTTTTTTTCTTTCTTTTTTCTTCGTATCTGAAAATAGCTTGAGAAATCACATGTGATTAAATATTAATTTGAATATTCTAATAATAGCACATGTGATATTAGTGTTAAATCACATGTGATATGTAATATCACATGTGATATTAGTGTTAAATCACATATAATATTACATATCATATGTGATTTAACACTAATATCATATGTGATATTATTAGAATATTCAAATTATTGTTTAATCACATGTGATTTTTTCATGCAAATAAGTAACGAAAAAAATTGAAAACGTAAAAAAAAATGTGAAAAACACAAAAAAATAATTTGTCGAAAGTATTTCAAAGTGCGTATCTATAGAAAGATAATTAAATGCTCGTCATAATGGTATATTTTTTTCGCTTAACGATTAACTGTTTGAAAGATTTTAATATTTGAGAAAAAAGGATAAGTGGATTTTTTAAATTGTTGTGATTAATTCATCTATTAGATTAAATAAAAATTGAGGGTGTAGATTTATCCCTTCATATGTAAGAAAAATTTGATATGTAAATGATCTTTAATCAAAGATTGTGAGGTAAAAAGATGATAAAGCCAATTAAATATGGGTAAAATAAGATGCGGTAATTTTTATTTTTTTGAACGAAAGATGTGGTAATTATAAGCTTTAAACTGATAAATCTAACAATCTTATAATAGAGGGATGAACTTCCCTCATATTAATTATTTTAAGATTTCCATATATAGAATTTTAAGCAAATACAAGTTACAAAGCATTAGTTACAATACTTAAAGCACAAATAAAAATACAAATCAAACTACAATTAATACACAACTTAAAACACCCCTTCACAAAATAGTACATGTCTCTAATCATGATGTACAACATTTGCTTCACATGTAAAATACGAAGTACTACTTTACAAGCTTCTTGACCAAGATACCATTTACAAACAAATTAGACAGAAAACTATTATATAAAATACGAACAATATTTTTTAGATAACATCTATACAAAAAAAAAAAAAAAAAAAAACCTTTATAACAAATATTAAGAAAAATCAGTAAAGCTGGAAAAACATATTTTTCGGCCAGGCAGCGGCAACAAAATTCCGGCAAGCCAGCGGTTGTGTCCAATATTTCTTGGGGCTGCGGGGTCTATTTGAAAAACAAAAGAGTCAAAAACTAAGTATACCAACCATGAACACTTGAAAACTTACAGTTGTATAAAATAAACCATGAACACTTTTCCGGCTACTGTTCCGGCAAGAGTGGCGCTGCAAAATAAAAAAAATATGTTAGATTTACAAATAAAATTAATAGACCTACCAAAAATATATATAAATCTATAGAAAAATCTCTATATCTAAACTAAAATCATTAGATCCACAAAAAAAATCGGATCTTTAAAAAAAATTAAAAATATACGGATTTAAAAAAAATAACTTAAAAAAAATACGGATCTTTTAAAAATTATATATATATAAAAATATATCTACAAAAAAAATCAATGGATCTATAAATAAAAACCTTAAGATCTACACACAAAAAAATCGGATCTTTAAAAAAAAAAAAAAACAAAAAACTTTCGGATCTTTAAAAAAACGGATTTTAAAAAAAAACATAAATAAAAATACGGATCTTTTAAAAAAAATAGATCTATAAAAAAAAATACGGATCTTAAAAACAAAATTAGATCTAAAAAAATTAAAAAAAAACATTTACGGATCTTTAAAAGAAATACGGATTTTTTTTTTAAAAAAAAACTTGAAAAAATTACGGATTTATAAAAAATATATATATCTATAAAAAAAATTAGAGCATCGGGTACCCTGCGCCATGCCCCAAATGCTCTCGGAAAACGCAACATGACGGCGCGAGGAGGGTAGAGTCCCTCGCGTTTTCGAGTGTTGAGCCATCATGACCAAATTAAGATGGTCCCGAAAACATAACATGGCGGCTCGAGAAGGGTAACGGAGGTCGCGTTATCCCATTTATTTGTGGCGTTTTCCCTTTTTCAATTCATTTCTCATATTATGGACGAATTTGTTTGTATGGCTGTGTAATTTGAAGAGAGAATTTTACACTTTTATGAAGATGAAATAAGAAAAGGTAGGTGATGATATGTTTTTTTAACTGCAAGATGAGATAAGAAAAGGGTGGCGTGCGTTTTTTTGTGTGTGAGATATTAGGGTTTGAATAGGTATAAAACATTAAAACATAATTTTTAAACCCATTAAGTTTTAACACATTATATTTTGACAAGGCCTACTTTCTATAATTACTTTATCTTTCAATTCTTTTGAAGGCCCATTAAGCAAGAAAATAACTAATGTGTTGTTTTTTTTTATGTTTTTTTTTTTTTTTAATTAGTGAATTAATTTAAGTTAAATGTGAATGTTTCTTTAAATAAATGAAAAAAAATATATATACATGTAGGGTCCAAGGATGCATGAAGGCATCACAAAACTGGTGTTATATGAGGGAGGTGTGTTTTTGGTGTTTCTTTAAATAAATGACAAGATATATATAGACAAAATAAAGCAAAACCTATATTTACACTTGATTGACAACCATGTCTATTACATAATCAAGCTATAAGCATTAATTTTTCGTTTAACTATATGTAACAACTACTATTATTGTTAAAAATGTAACTTAAACTATACACAGATAAACAAAACAAACACACACAAATACCTACGCTAGAGTGATTCTATGCGCCACTGCCGTCAATAAGGTGATCATCATGAAAACGATTATTGAAAGACATTCACCGCCACAAAATTTGGTTACACGGTACGCCACGCCGCATGCATGGTACCCGGCTAGTATGAATATTATAAAAGGACTACATTTTCTTGTATCTGAGTCTCTATGAGAATAAATATTATAATAGAATAATAAAATAATTTATAAATTATTATTATGTGGTTGGCTTGTTAATTTTTGACAATTTTGAAAAAGAAAAAAAATTACTTGCCTAATGAAATATTTAAATACGACAAACATGTAAAAAAAATAAAAATATTTATCTATTTAAGGACGAACATTTTTGTCACTACTAAGTATTTTAGTAACAAACTTTTGTGTTATCATCAACTTGCGTGACTAATTTGAATTGAAAATATCTATCACACAATTTTGTGACAAGTTAATGACGAACTATGAGTTTCGTCACAAAAATTTAGCTTGTGACGAAAATTGATGACGAGTATCTATTTCGTCACTAAATGGTCCAATTAGTGACGAGAATATGGGTCGTCAAAGTATTGTCCGTCACTAAAACCACTTTTTCTTGTAGTGTATGTCGTCGCCAAAATATTAGCAAAGAGGTTATAGCGAAGATAGTTTGGCGGGGACAACTCGTCGCCACAAACCTTTAGCGAATACTTGTCTTCGCCAAAAGCCTCCTTTCGTCATCTCCAAAAGCCTCAAACGTTGTGTGTTCTTCATACAATTTGGATTAAATTATGAGTTGATAATGTATATATAGCTACCAGACTACCTTGCTAAGGTTAGCTTTTGGGCCTATCGCCTAAATCTAATGGCTTATGTCCTGAATTTTTAGAGCCTCAAGTTTCTTAATTAAGGGGTTGTAACTTAATATTTTCATTCTAATTACTTTCGCTATATCCATTTTTTTACAAAATAAACCGTAAAAAGATGTAACCTAAATATATGATATCTAAACCCTAGACCCAACTCTGAACTTATATATATAAGACTAAAATACATCGTTGGTCCCTAAACTTGTAGAAAAGCATCGCAGTGAGACAAACCTTGCATTTTTCATCGTTGGGAGTCCTTTTGACCAATTTTCTGTCAGTCAACGAAGGGCAAAATGGTCATACCATTGTTTTGGTTAATTAGGGACTAACGGTGTATTTAATCAATCAAATTATACCATCACCAGTCACCACCACCATCCTCCCTTTATCTCTTTTTCCTGCTTCTCTCTCTAAATTTCTGCTTCTCTCTCTAAAATTAACACCATCACTACTTTAATTCATATTATCCGGCATACAAAATAAACACACCATACTCTGCCCAATTCCATTATCCGGCATGATTTGAAAATGCAAAGAATCACTACTTTAATTCATATTTGAAACTCGTCATCATTGCCTTGTAACAAACAATAAACCGAAAGACATCGACTCTTAAGTCTTAACAAATCATGAAAATTCGGGACAACCAAAGACATCATAACATCAAAACCAACATTTGGACAACCCAAAACAACTTTGGTTGCTCGTAATTTTCATCAACAAAAACTTACCTACATTTAACTAAGAACATTTATATTAACAAAATTTACCACAAAATTACACAACAAACTTACCTATAGTTTACTAACAAAATTAACACCAATTAAATCTAATATATAATGAGGCGGCGGAAGCCATATCAGCAAACGCTTTGCAGGCACTCGTCCTGCTGGTGGCCACTGAATCAATCAACAATAATAGTTTTAGTTTACATAAAAAAAATTACTACATTAATTTATCACAGCAAAATTTATAAAAACTTTATAACCAAATTTATATAAACTTTGTAAATAATTTTAGACAAACTTACATTCACCAACCAAATTTATATAAACTTCATAAACAACGAAGACAACAACAGATATGAAAAAAGTCAAAAATGTTAGGACAATTCAAATCTGAAAAATATATCTAGATCTATAAAAAAAATCCATTCAAAGTTTGAAAATATACAAATTGATATTTTAAAACTTGAAAAAAAAAACATAGATATGTAAGAAAAACATTTAAACGTGAAAATACCTTCGGGACAGCGGAAGATTCCGGCGACGGCGCAACAAAGAAGCTGATGGGTGGTGGGTCGAAGACTGCTGGGTGGAAGGCAGGTGGTTCGCCGGCTGGTAGTTGTGGTAGATGCTGGTAGTAAAGGTTTCGGCGACGGGGGAAGATTCCGGCAACGGCGCCAGCGGGGCAGCAACGGATCTACAAAACAAATGCCATGAATTTTATAACTCAACTATATATAAGTTTTTTTTACAGATTTTATAACCCTTCAAAATAATGTAGATCTAATTGATGTGTTTATTTGATATAGTAACTCACTGCAATTTTTTGGGTGTTTAATCTAATCTACATGATTTGAAAATGGTGATATGTTAATTTTAGAGAGAGAATGGTGATGGTGTTTGATTGAGATTATGTTTTTTTTTTAAGGAGTTTATGAGATTTGAAAATAGTGATGGTGTTAATTTTAGAGAGAGAAGCAAAAATTTAGAGAGAGAAGCAAGAAAAAGAGATAAAGAGAGGATAGTGGTGGTGACTTGTATAATTTGATTGATTAAATACACTAGTCCCTAATTAACGAAAACAATGAAATGACCATTTTGCCCTCCGTTGACTGACAGAAAATTGGTCAAAGGACTCGCAACGATGAAAAATGAAAGGTTTATCCCAGTGTGATACTTTTCTACAAGTTTAGGGACCAACGGTGTATTTTAGTCTATATTTAAATAAATATGACAACCAAAGTATGAGAAGAGTTATTTTACATACCAAACTTTTTTCTCATACTAAGTGACTCATCTCCACCATCCATCTAAAAAGAAATCAATAGCTGAGATTAAAAGCATTTTATTATTTCACCTATTTTTTATAATTTAAATATCTCTTAAACCGTTAATCGTTAAGTGAAAATATTTACACCATCGCGACGAGCATTTAATTATCTTTCTATAGACGGGCACTTTGATGTACTTTCGAAAAAGGAAAAAAAAATCGTTTTTTTTCACTTTTTTCGTTATTATTTTCGTTTTTTTAAATTACTGAAATTTGCATGAAAAAATCGTATATGATAAAACACTAAATTGAATATCACATGTGATATTAGTGTTAAATCAATATGTAATATCACATGTGATATTACACTAATATCACATGTGATATTACATATCATATATGATATTACACTAATATCACATGTGATATTCAAATTAGTGTTTTATCATATATGATTTTTAATGCAAATTTCAGTAACGTAAAAAAACGAAAAAACTTAAAAAAAACGTGAAAAATACGGAAAAAAATTGTCAAAACTATATCAAAGTGCTTATCTATAGAAAGATAATTAAATGCTCGTCGCAATGATATATTTTTTTTCGCTTAACGATTAACGGTTTGAAAGATATTGATATTTGAAAAAAAAATGATGAAAGTGGGTTTTTTAAATTGTTGTGATTAATCCCATCCATTAGATCAAATAAAAATGGAGGGTGGAGATTGATCCCTTGATATGCAAATAATCTTTTGTCCTCGAATAATCTTAAATCCCAAAGTATTTAGATTGATAAAAAATGGGCTAGGGTTTGAAACTAATTATAGTCATTGAAGTTTTGAGGTACGTATTCTGTCATCTTTAATCTTCAATTACTTGTAAAATATTGCTAGAATCAATGAGCATCTACTGATTTTGACAATGGTGAAACTTGAAACACCTCAAACAATAAAACTTTTGCTAGTATCCAATAACTAGGGTGCGTTTAATTAGTGAAAAATGTCTTATTTTTCTATTTCGAGCGGTTATATGATATTGTTTTCTATTTTCAAGAAAACAAGGGGAGTTGCAAGAAAAAAAATATATACTCCTATATGTTTTGTAGTTTCCCTTGTTAAAGTAGGAAATGCAAATTTTCTGATTTGATGAAAAACATTTGATTTAAACGCAATCTCTATTTTTCTTGTTTTGTACAATATATTTGTGGAAACACAAGGGTGTTTCCTTTTAATTAAGGAAAAAAGCCAAAAATACTCTATGTACTTTCGTGAAAACTCATTATGCTTTCTCAACTTTTTTATTGTCATTATACTTAACGTTGTTTTCATTTTCGACTCATTATGCTTAATTACTTTATGTATAATGACAATAAAAAGTTGAGAAAGCATAATGAGTTTTCACGAGAAGTACATAGAGTATAATGGACCTGACACTTTATTGATTATAACTAAAGTTTGATCGCTTTATGTGTGATATTGCGAGTAATCCACATTTTGTCTTATACATGTTTTACAATGGCATCGTCATGTTCTGCTTTGGCTTCTAGGATTCCCACCTCGATGACGATCGACACCTTGTGCTTGTAGGTGAATTAATGCTTTTCAATGGATTCTCCTCGAGTATGTTTACTTCATCCCGTCGTTGCATACCTAGTAAGCAAAAGTACAAAGTTTGCCGGGTCGCACGTTTTGGTTACAAGTCCGAGTTGAAACTGTGATTTTTAGTATGGGTCGATATGAGTAAGTCCGACCCGCTAGCAAAAGTTGCCTTTTTATCTGCTTTTATTCTATCCGAACAAGAGGATTGAGGTTGTATGCGTTACGGTGGGTCAACTTTTAACCCGCTCAACAAGTGCCTATACAACGAAGAGACATAACCAATTAAAATGAAAATGGTTATGTATAATGACAATATTTGAAGTACATAGAGCATAATGAGTTTTTGGGGAAAGTACGTTAAGCATTTATAGCTTTTTTCCAAAAAATTAAACGCACTCCTAGTATCTATGGTACCTTGTTATAATGCTTAGTAAGTCAGCATTCTGTGTGTTTAGGGAACATTATACACGCGTTTTAAGTAATGCTAGATTATATTACACAACATGGCCATTTAATCTAACATTACTATAAAGTTTAGAATATTTACGTTTTATGCCTAAACGTATAATGTAGTTTAAATATATAGATAGTATAGATGAAAGCGGATCAAGTTTTGAGATGTACTAATATCATAGAAGACTGATAACCTTATCTTTTATTGCTCGAGTAATTAGTACTTTTTGTAAGTTTTAAACTAGTTTGGCACCATCAGAACTGTATGTACAAACAGTAACACTGGCTATAATCAGCTAGAATAAGCATAATCTGTTAGCAGTTTTGCACCATCAGAACAGTTGATGCTGGATTTTGAAAACACGATAATTGTTGAAATAAGCTTACCCCAAATACCCTATATCCTGTATATGTTTACTTGCGGCCATAACACAATAAACTGTGTTTTATCTAATTTCACGCAATCTTTACCTAAATGATTCATCAAAAGAGTTTGAAATATATGATTTAGTATGTAAATATTCATTTGGAAATTTTATAATTTTAGTGTTTGCTCATTATTTAAGTTTGAATTTGATGTTATTTAAGATGGAGCAGAAGCAAAGGAATATTTCTGTATGTGATCGGTCACCTCCCCTATCTGCAAAATATTCATGATTTGTTGCTCAGACTCTGTTACCACCCCTATCTGCAAAATATCCATGGTTTGTTGCTCAGAATCTGGAAGCCAAATATGAGAATGATATTGATGACAAGCTTTTCTACACCATACACGAACCTTTATCACAATATAGGTGTCGAATTCCAGAGTTGCGTGGGAAACAGATCCGAGCATGTTTTCATGGTTGGGTGATTCTCTGTGACTATCCACACAACGTCGTGTGGTCTCTTTGGAACCCAAATACTTCTAAGTTGATCCATCTCCCACCATTGAAAAAGAAACAAGGATATTTTCACGAATGTTGCTTGTCAACCTCTCCTGATGATCCAAGATCAATATTCTTGTTAACAACAATCACAAAACCGACCATTGTTTTTTTTCGGCTAGATTGTAAAAGAAATAATCCAAGGTGGATTGAAATGTCATACGCGAAAAATTTCAGGAGCTTGACAAACGGCGTAGATGGTTCTCTTGGCAATCTAACTTGTTGCAATGGTAAAGTATATGCCCTTAGTGCAGCGAAAAATCAAGTTTCTCATGTCATAGAGGTTGACTTTGTGGTCACGGATAAACAAGTTGTGGTAAATTTATTGAAAATTGTGAGAATTCCTCATGCTTACTTCAATAAGTGTCCTCACTGGATTCTCTGGCCTGGTGCAAATATGTTTCTGAAAGGATCTTGTACAGATTTGTTCTACATTGCAATAGGTTATGAAGATGAGATGAGAACAGTTGCTGATGTGTATTTGTTTAAACTAAATATAATTAAGTAGCATGAGGTGGGAGGAAATGAAAGACCTAAAAGATGCTATATTTTTTGTTAAAATTTTTAGTGGTGAAGTCTCGATAATTCATAGACAGGAAATTGCCTCAAAGTTTGGTGGTTATATACATATTCTGAACGAGATAGACACAGTAATATACTCGTACAACATCAATCACAGAACGCTCTCCATCTCCTCTATGCCTCATCTTGTACAAACAAGCCAAGTGTCATCATTGGTAATGCTTGAATGCATGTATTCTATTGCTTTCAAATATATATTGTACATGTTTTATTTTAGCAGGAGAGGGTTTCTGAAAATCATATTTTGCGTAGGTTAGAAGGTGATCATCATGCTGATTCTAAACAACAAGAAGAGGGAAGAGATAATGGGATATTAGTAAGGTCTTTTAAGGATCATGCTTTTCAGATTAATGGCCCCGTGGATGAATCACACATGCTCAATATTCCGTTTCATATATTGGAAGTGATTATGAAACTTTGTGTCAGTGTCGAATACATGAAGTTTCAAGCAACATGCAAACGTTGTAACTTAGTAGCACCTCCTATATAATGGAGCAACAAAAGCGTGTTAAGCAGATTGCAGACGTATTCATTAGTTTCACCATGGTTGATGGTGTTAGATAAACATCAAGGCATTCTCACTTTCACAGATCCAATGTTGGGCAACAACTACTTCATAAAAACTCCTCAAGAACTGATTGGTTCTCAAATATACTGTTCGAGGTATGGTTGGTTGCTGATGTATAAAATTGATGGAGCATTGGTGTTTTTTAACCCCTTCACAAATGATATGCGTGAGCTTCCACATGTGAATTTCTTGGATAGTTGTTGTTTCTCAGAACCACCGACTTCCCCCAAGTGTATGGTTGTTGGATTTAGATTAATGGAAGATCTCTGCATTTGCATCCACTTTTTGTCTGGAGAACCATCCTGACAAATAATAAATCATAATCCATATGATTTTCGCTTTCCAACCTTCTGTGGCGGAGATCTCTATGTCTTGTGTGACAAACATTTTTTGAAACAAACCTCCAACGATAAAGGGATTCATGTATTTAAAAACTTGGGTCAAGAAGATTACTTTTGGGAGTATGTTACAAATGAAGCTCCAAGAAGTTGTTGCACAACTCGGGCTAAACGCTTCCTAGAAAAATGTGACAAACATTGTTTTCTAGTCGTGATGGGTGAGTTTGGAAAATCCATTGAGGTATTCAATCTGAATGACTCCAAAAACAAGTGGGAGAAAGTAGACGGTTTAGGAAAACACATGATTTATATAAGTGGTTCGACATGTCTATGCATTGAAGCCAAAGCACCGCATATGGAGAACAAGATCTACTTTCCAAGATTACATTCAGGGAAGATAGTTTTTGTTGAAAATTGAGATGATAATCTGTGGTAAACATATCATTCTATCAATTGCTAATGGCTATTCTAGTTGTGTTTAAGTGCAGGCTTAATTACAGGGTCTATTCTTGGACAAAGTATAAATGGTTTGAAGGGTGTAGAAGTTTATCTGTTGATGGTGCTTATCTCAGAAGATTTGAGGGGTCTTTGTGTATCTTTTCCTCCTACATAACCCTCCCCCTAATCTAGGGTTAGAGAAACAACTGTGTGCAGTCATTGTCACACATTCTCTCCCTTTTCTGATCATTGTTATGATCTTGTTTCTTCTTTGTATTTTTCTGGTTGTTGATGCATAATCTGGCGCGGACTGGATTCAACGACTCTCCTTGGCCGTTAGTCGTCTTTGTCACACCCCAAATTACTGCTTTGCAATGAATGGAATTCTCGGGATTGATCGTCATAGCATCACAATCACAGTTATATTGAACGACCTAAAGTGTCGCTTTGGAAAATACATCGCTTGATTTAATAAAATAATCGAGTTACAAAGTATAGGACCCATAAGAAAATCAACTTGTGCGGAAATAAGTTTGTTACAATTCAAACGATGTTTTAAAGCACGAAACTCAGTGAGACGAGTCGTCATCACGACTCCATGATGTCCAAATGCATGCCATGAAGTGAATGCCTTAGATACCGAGATAAAACATGCTAAAAGTGTCAACACAAAGGTTGAGTGAGTTCATAGGGTTTGTGTTGAAATGTAAAGCCTTTCAAAATCGTTATGCAAAGAAAGGCATTGTAATCCACTCGCCCAAGTTCCGCCCATACAAAACTTGCAACTCGTGTATTCACAACCCATTGCCAAATGTAATATAGCTTATGTTCAAGCCCACATCGTCAAATGAATTCACAAAATAGTGTCTAACTTAATGTATCCACAGCTACTTAATATAACACATAATTCGTGACGGTTTCAAATTGTTCCATGACCATCGCCTGTGATTGTACCAAGACCATTAGTTCACCGGTTCTACCAAGACCATTAGTTCACCGATTCTACCAAGACCATTAGTTCACCGATTATACCAAGACCATCATCCAATGATTATACCAAGACCATCACCCAATGATAATAATATGGAAATTCTAAGCATGGCAATATCGTTATTTCGCATGACTAAACATTCGCCTGGACAAACATATAATTTGCAAATAGTCATGAATGTAATAAAAATTATCGAGCATGCATCTCCCAAAGAGTTTCATAAATAATTAAAACGAGAAAAGGGCTATGACTCACTGGACAATAATGCGATGGCAAAAGTGGATACACCGAAATGTAGCGTGAATCTCTAAAATGACCTATTATGAATGATATGATACGTAATGAGTTATGATGTAACGTTATGCATGCATTTCAGATGTTATTTATACCATTTGTGAGTTTTGAAAATAATACTTATCGTCGAAAAATACTCTTTTGACGCCTTGACCATTCTTAAATTACTTTACAAGTATTTACGCAAAATGTCATCCTATAATAGTTTCGTAATGATTTATTGTGAAATTTTCACTTTCGTCAGAAACAATGTCGCCGGAAATTTCATGAAAGTGATAAAATGGCTTCAAAAACTAGTCGTAAAATGGTGTACGCCGAACGCTAGGAAACGAACTCAACGGTTTTGGAAAGCTTGTATCAAAATCTAGAAGTTTTAGTACATGAGTTTTTGTCATAGAGGTCTCGAACCTAAAGATAATAGAGGTTAAATATGGTGATTTTGTCCAAATATGGTTTAAAAATGAGTTTCGGCAAAGTTTAAGCAACCGTAAATAATTCATTACAACTCCGCTATACAAACGGTTGGTCGTTTTGAAAAATATGCTTGGTGATCTTGATTTTATTAGAAGACATCTCGTTACAAAAAGTTCTACGTCATCGTTAAA
Organism: Chrysanthemum lavandulifolium; assembly: GCA_022545495.1. Taxonomy (NCBI): domain Eukaryota; kingdom Viridiplantae; phylum Streptophyta; class Magnoliopsida; order Asterales; family Asteraceae; genus Chrysanthemum; species Chrysanthemum lavandulifolium. The sequence continues at coordinate 69,112,298 of CM040240.1, read as the reverse complement.
ATAGCCTTCAACATGGTCGCTTTTAGTTACCGTAACACTTGTCTCGTAAAATAATATAGTTTTTCTAAAAATAATAGTTACGGCAATTTTATAAAACGTGTATATCTTAGTCGCTTCAAACCGTTTTCACGTATTATACGTCCTTAGCTTCGTATCAAAGTATACTAATATATTTTGATAAGTCGAAATAATTTATAAAGCTTAGGACCTGTTTTTGACTCGCACAAAACTAAAATAGGTTGTGAAATTTCAGAAAATATATATTTCGTCGTCAAACTTGAAAAATTCATAACTTCTTCGTTATAACTCCGCTTTAATCCGCTCAAGCGCCACGATTCGCTTTTAAAGTATATTTTCTAAATATCTAGGCCAAAAATTCGTGCCACCGTCGGATTTTCCAGAAAAACAAAATAAGATCAGACCACTTTTATAACTTGTCGAAAATAGTTTTTCTCGTACTAAACCTATTCCAATCCTTCAAATCAACTCCAAAGCTATTCTAATCCTACCATACACCTTCTTAGGGTGTCATGGGTTCCTAAACATCATCAAGACCAAAATATAACAAGGAATAATTATAGGATGACTTTATATGTATAAAACTCTAAAATCAATGAATAAATGGTATAAATACACATAAGTCTTGCATGTTTGCTAAGAAAATAATGAAATATTTATGAAATGAAAAGGAAAGATGAAAAATGTAAATGATATGCTTACAAGTAAACTATGATGAGGTGATTAGAACAAGGATTAACCTAAACACCCTAGGTTTTTATTTCAAAACCTTTTATAAGAGTGTAATCTAGATTGTTTTAGCTTGAACTTGAAAACTTGATGATCTCTCTTCACCCTCTTGTTTGGCCAGGTTAGAGAGAAGGAAAACAATGAGAGAAAAGCAACTTGACTTCAACTTGAATTATTGTGGAATGAATGAAATGTGTAAAGGTAGGATAGTGTATAAATCTATCTATGTATGAAAAATCTTCCAACAATTAATGCATTCACCTTCCCCCCCCCCCTTGGCCGGTTATTAGGGGATGTTTTTCAACAAAAATATATTTTTTTTTTTTTTTTATTTATTATGTAAAAGGTGTAAGTGAGATGTAAGTAAAGTAGAGATAAATGGTAACTTTGTGTGTACATTTGTGCAATTAGGGTAGTGTTGTCTAAAATAAACTTTAATGGATCAAAGTAAAGTATATTGAGATCATATAAATTGTAAAAATACATTTCTTGTAAAATTTGAGTGGTATAGTAATTATCGTAGTTTTTAAGAAAACGTCAGAATAATATAAATTTAACGATTTTTATACAAAATAAATTTAGAACACTAGGTAAACTCAAAATATTATTTTATAAACTAAATGTAAGTATAAAATATATCGGATTAAATGTTCAGTAATAACTCACGCGATAACGCTTATTTAATATAAAATTTACGCTTAATGTGAAATGTAAAGTCATGAATGAGCTAATATGATGCAATTGATGTTAATGAAATGTAGACTAAACTTAGTCCATATGAAATGTTCGTGATGATATGATCATGAATTACCGCTATACCATTAAGGTTACGCGATTTGGAACACGAAACCTAGTTCACGATAAATGATGAAATAGTGAAACTTGAGAAATGACTTGAAATTGCGAGTTGTCACGGCCTTCTCGAGCCCTAGTAGACCGTCAACAAAGAGAACTCGTTAGAGTGGACCGAGCCGTAGCCCGGGTCCACCTCCGACGGTCAAGTTAGTATCGGCGTAATGTAGCCAATCTATCTTAGGGTTAGAGATAACCTGTCATGTATATATAGGCATGGATTAGGGTTTAGGTGTAGAGTGGGTCGTTGATGCCGGACCTGACCCATTCCTGGCCCAGTCCGGACCATACGTCCACACTGGTTATTGTCTCATTGACAATTAACCTGACCTTGTATAACTTTGGATATTATTGCTGGCTCAATCTATGCCAACTGTTGAGGCTTTGGTTTGAATAAAGTATTGTTGTGAATCTGCTGATACTTTCGTACATGGTATCAGAGCGTCAGGCTCATAATCACGATTGATTCACCATCCTAGGGTTTCTTCGTAGAAACTTGGGGATATCTCTCCGTCAACAATCAAAAGCTATTATGGGTTTCAAAAGGTGGTTTGGGGTTATTACTATTGGCGTAATCGTTGGTTATCTCTTATTCACAATTAGCCCTAGACTAAGTGAATCTAGGGTAATTGTGATTTGTTCTTTCCGCTGCATATTACTCTGTAAGTCTACTCTCATCTTCAAACAACAGTACTTAAGTCGTTGTGGGTGCAAACGGGTAGAATAACATCTTGATCTCCCACTTCTGAGTGGTATGAATACCTGCTCTGGTTTACCCCAGTCCATAGGCTTGGTCCTTGTTGTTTCTTAATTTCAAGTTCGTATTTTCAGTCTCTTATCTGTTATCTACTTTAGTTGTTATTTTTCTGTGTTATTTGTCTTTCTTATTGTTTACATTATGGCTATTGGTGATGATAATACTGGTGGTGGTGGTTCTTCCACTGAAAAAAACTTATCCTTTGGTGATGCTTTATATTTACACCCTAACAACACTAATGGTACTCCTATTATTTCCATCAAACTCACTGGAATAGAAAATTATAAAATATGGAATATGGCCATGACCTTTGCCTTAAGGAATCATAATAAGTTAGGATTTATTGATGGTACTTGCTTACGAGATGACTCAAATCCTATTCTTGCTAATCAATGGGATACCAGAACTCGTTGTTGTCACCGGATTCTTAACCTCTCATCCCGAATTATTTGTCGGTGCTATCTATGCTAAACCGCTTATGAAATGTGGAATGATCTTAAAGATACTTATGATAAGGTTGATGGTTCACTATCTTTAATTTTCATAAAATATAAACTCTCATAGTCAAAGTGGGTAATCTCTTGCCGATTATTACAACAACCTTAACTCTTTGTGGAAACAATTTGATTGTATGATTAGCTTACCTCCCTGACTTGTGAGGTCGGAAAACATTTTGAAAACACAATCGCCTAATCAAATTAATGCAATTTCTTATTGGTCTTGATGACTCCTATGTTCCCATCGAGTAATATTTTAACCGAGACACTTTGCCTAATGTCAAACCGCTTTCTGTTGTCTCGGAGAAGAATCTCACATAAATGTTTCATCCGGGAATAGCTCGCTAAACCCAATGCTACCGCTTTTGCCGCAAAAACTTTTGATGGTGGAAAATTTTTGATAACAAAAAGGATTTAACAACAACAACAACAATTTCAATAAAGGTTCGGTTTTAATGTCGGTAACACCAAACAACCGAGGACCAAACATGAATCTCAAATGTACTAACTACAAAAACCCGATCACACCGTTGATAGATGTTATGATCTTGTTGGTTATCCCGCCGGATATATCAAAGGAACTTTAATGCTAAACTCGCTGCCAGAATAATGTTTCCACCGATGCTAATCATGTTACCGATAATAGAGCTAGCAACTCTCCTGCCTCTTTTCTAATGAACATCTCTCCGCACTTATGAGTCTTCTTAATGACAACAATGTGTCTTCGCTAATGCCAACATGGCATGTAAAAATTTTCGTGAACTTTCTTTAATGGTAGTGTCAAGTTTAACATAAACTTCAACAAATTTTTAATAACAACACAAAACTTTATCCGAAACATCGCCTTGGTTGGATTGTTGACTCGGTGCAAATCAAAGACATGATCAGATTCGCAAATTTTTAATCAATGTTGTTGACATTTCAAATCTTGGTCTAACTGTTAGACATCCCAATGGTACTCGTGCCTTAATTACTAAAATTGGTGATTTAAAGGTCAATAATGACCTAACTCTTTTGATGTTCCGTTGTTCCCGAGTACAATGTCGTCATTGTCTGCTCATAAGATTGCTAGAGACAATAAGATGTTTGTTGGGTTTAATGAATCTAATTGCTATATATGTGATTTACATCAAAAAGGATTGTGGGATTGGTAAACAATGCAATGGGTTATATATGTTTGATATTGATTCTACATGTAAGGTCACTTCTAATAACCGCATATATGTTTGTCATGTTTCTAGAAATCAGATCAAAGACTTGGTCATCCTCCGACCAAGTCCTACATATACTTAAACCCACTCTTAAACTTGATAGTACATCCGAATCGACCATCTTTGTGATACTTGCAATAAAGCTAAACAAACCAGGAACCATTTCCTCTAAGTGAACATAAATCAACTAAAATTGGTCAACTTGTTCATCTAGATGTATGGGGACCATATAAAGTCACTAGCGAGATGGCTACAAATACTTTTTAACCATTGTTGATGACTATTCTAGGTCGTCTGGGTTTATATGCTTAAGGAAAGGATGATGTTTATGTTTCCATTGTCAATTTTACTCATATGCTATCAAATCAATTTGAACACAATGTTAAGATATTCGAAGTGATAATGGGATGTAATTTGTCAATAACAAACTTCAACACTTCTTTCATGAAAAGGAATTTTACATCAAACCTCTTGTGTTTATGCACCACAACAAAATGGTATTATGTAAAGGAAACATAGGCCTCTCCTTAATGTGGCTAGATCCCTTATGTTTCGTGGGAATTACCTCTATATCTTTGGCCCGAATGTGTTCTAACACGCTTATGTCATAAACAGTTACCATCTTGATGTTGTCCGCAAGTCTCCTTCTCCTTGTGTATGGGCATGACCCTTCACTCTCTCTCCTTAGAGTTTTTGGGCTTATGCTATGCCACCATTCTCAACATCTCTCGATAAATTTAGTAGTAGGTCCGAAAAAGTGTTTTTATTGGCTATTCAAATGAGAAAAAAAGTTATAAGCTTTTAAGTTTAGAAACAAAAATATCTTTTACTCCGAGATGTCAAATTTTATGAAACTGTTTTCCTTCAAAATGAAAAATACTTTGTCAAAACCTTTGTTGAAACTTATGTGCCTAAAGATTTAAATCACAAAAATTTCTTTGACTCACAAATAAGTCTCAATGATGAAGGAGAGTGACATCCTATGATGATGGCACAAGTGTTGGGTCACCCTACTATGGATGATGAACCCGCTGCAACTTCCATAGATGAAAATACACAACTCGAGGGCATCAGATCACATAAATCACATCGCGGCCGATACACATTCGATTCTCATTGATACATCTTCCGATTCAAATCGAATTCGAACAAGAAGAAGGCTTGCCACCATTATCGCTAGAAGGTCAATCGAGTTTCTAAATTGCCCAAGAATCTTAATGACTTTATTGTTGAAGGAAAGTTAAATATGGTGTTGAAAAGGTTGTTAATTACTCCAACCTTAACAAAGATAATTATCGCTTTGCCTCTAGTCTAAATAAAAGTATTGAACCCACCATTATGAAGAAGCTATTCTTGACAAGAATTGGGTTGATGCTATGAACTCAAATTGAGGCCTTAAATGAAAATCATGTTGGGATATAACTAATCTTCCACCTAATAGAACTCCCATTGGTTACAAATGGATCTTTAAAATCAAATATAAAGCCAATGGTGAAGTTGATAGATACAAGGCTAGATTAGTTGCTAAAGGTTATAACCAAAGGAAGGAAGGAATGATAAAACTTTTCTCCTGCTAGAAAATGTCATCGTTAGATGTCTTATTGCCTTAGTGTGAAAACAAATGGCCTCTTTTCCAACTTGATGTTAATAATGCTTTTCTGTATGGAGATCTTGATGAGGATGTCTATATGACCATTCCTAAGGGGTTCTGTAATGAGAATAATAAAACTAAAGTTTGTAAACTTGTCAAGTCTCTGTATGGCCTTAAACAAGCTCCCAGGAAGTGGAATGAAAAACTTGTTAGTGTTTTAAAAGAAAATAACTTTGTTCAATCTGTCAATGATCATTCTTTGTTCACCAAAACAGAGAACAACAAGTTTATTGCTCTGCTTGTTTATGTGGATGACATTGTCCTTACTGGAAACTGCATTGATGAAATAAAATTGTTCAAAGATTTTCTAAAATCTAAATTTCATATCAAAGACTTGGGAAACTTAAAATATTTTCTTGGCATTGAGGTTTTAAAAACTGGTAATGACATATGTCTCACCCAAAGAAAATATTGTCTTGAACTCCTCAAAGAGTTTGGACTTTTGGGTGCAAACCGTGTCCACTCCTATGGAACCCAACTCGTTCTTCCATACATTCCCACCGCCGATGATCCCCTACTTATAAACATTACTGGTTATCGGGTTACTTGGGAAACTTATTTATCTCACCCATACCGCACCTAACATCTCATATTCAATTCATTGTCCGCACAATATATGCATTCTCCTTGAAATCCCATTTAGAATGTGCCTCAATGTCCTAAGATATCCGAAAGGAGCTCCAGAAAAGGTCTAAGGTATAATTTCAAGAACTCGACAATCATCTTGAAGGGTATAGTGATGCAGTGGGCTAAATGCAAAAGACCGTAAAATCATCATGTGTTATTGTGTTTTCTTTAATGATTGTTTGATCTCATGGAAAAGTAAAAACAAAACACTCTTTCTAAATCTTCCATGTATGTAATATAGATCAATGTCTCATCATTGTTCGTGAAATTATTTGGATTCAAAAATCTTAAAAGATCTAAAACTTGACATCAATCTTCCGTTAATCTTTTTGTGACAATAAATCACCGCAACTTGTTGTCAATCCTGCTTTCCATGAAAGATCAAAACACTTTGAAATTGATGTTCACTTCATCGAGAAAAATTGCAAGAGGTGTTATAAGTGCCAAAAAGATTGGCTCTTAAAACCAAACTGCAGACATTCTTACCAAAAATCTTCCTGTTTATCAGCATAAATTCTTGTGTGAAAAATTGATATTGTTTGATATGTTTGCCCAACAGATTAAGGGGGAATGTTGAAAATTGAGATCATAATTTGTGGTAAACATATCATTCTATCAATTGCTAATGGCTATTTTAGTTTTGTTTAAGTGCAGGCTTAATTACAGGGTCTATTCTTAGACAAAGTATAAATGGTTTGAAGGGTGTAGAAGTTTATCCGCGATGGTGCTTATCTCGTAAGAGTTGAGGGTCTTTTGTATCTTTTCCTCCTACATAACCCTCCCCTAATCTAGGGTTAGAGACACAACCGTGCAATCATTGTCACACATTCTCTCCCTTTTTCGATCATTGTTTCGATCTTGTTTTTCTTTCAGATTTGTTCTGTTATTGTCTCATTGACAATTAACCTGACCTTATATAACTTTGGATATTATTGTTGGCTCAATCTATGCCAACTGTTAAGGCTTTTGTTTTAATAAAGTATTGTTGTGAATCTGCTGATACTTTCGTACAGTTTTCTATTCTCTCGAAACATGCAGATATCACACATTCAATGGCAAAATGGTTGAAAAAGCTTTGTTGATCTCACCGAAACTGAATATCATACCAACCCTCATGTTTGGATTGAACCAAGTTGGTTCTAGCGAAATTCCTATCTGTTCGTATTTTACGTCCCAGCTTTTTGAGTGGTTTTTTTTCTTTCCATTTTTGCATTTTAGTATCCCAAAAGTGAGTTGGTGCTTAATACAGAACAGTCATGTTTTACAATCAGAAACAATTCTTTGTAAAACTATTGAAGATCGCATCATGTTTATTTTTCTCATAAGCAATTTTTTTTTTTTTTTTTTTAATATATTGTGGTGTGGTTAGATTAATTTTTTTTTGGCCCATGACCTACCATTCATAATTCCATTATTGCACAAAATTCAGGATTTGAAAAAAGTCGGTGACTTTAGCTTGTTTTTAGGAAAACTTTCCCTATATATACATGATAATTCATTTAATCTTTTAAACCTCACGATAATTGGCGATATGATGGTATTCGACTTTAGTATTCTTTAGCATAAATATATCGCACTAGACTTTGGTATTCTTTAGCATAAATAAATCGCGCTAGGTCTATAGTGTATGTGTGTATGTTTATTATGAGTATATAGCACCTTAAGAAAAATATATTATACGTATCAGATCGTATATCAATGTGCAATCCAACAAAACCGCTGACCCCTACAACGACATGATAGTCTTCTTAGCTTTTCCGTGATGGTAGCAGCAACACCATGGGTGTTGGTTGTTGCGGCGAATGGAATAGTTTCTTTCTAAATCACATGCTCCTTTACACATGTATTACTACACCCTAGAGCTTTGGCATTACCTTAATACGATCAAGTACTCGCATGTAACAACAGTATTTCAATAATCCCACAGGTTCTAATGTTTCTGCAATAAGTACTATGTCTAAAGTGCCTGTACATTTATGCTTTCATATCCACTTGCAAATGAATGCAAGAATCGTTATCCCGATACTAATGAGATGATCGCAAAGTAAGATGTACTAAGTCTCACTTGGTTACTGCTACAGTTTTAACATTTTTGCAGGATATAATCAATCTTATGAAATTCAATGCTATATTATATTATGTAGGTCACTGTTCTAGGTATTTTCATGACCTTAGATGTAAAGGACTTGCCTTAGTGTAGTTATTTCACCAAATGGCTTAATTAATACCCTATGTGTTACTCATAGATGTAAAGGACTTGCTTCTTTCCTTTTTGCAACAGTTGGTAGAAGAGCAACTCATGAATTCAAGATCGCGTTATTAGAAGTACAAGGGATCAAACGAATGTATTCATTTTGATTGATAACACGTCATGTGTCAACTATCAAGATCCGGGTACATTCTCTTCTAAGTTAGAATGTTCAAATATACTCTTAACACGATATTAGAGCTCTTTTTACATCCGATTACAACCCATTTAGTGCATTCAGTAACAGAGACACTAACAAGCTGCTAGTACACGAGAATACTAATTGGTATTTTATTTATTTAACAATCTATCGATGAAAATGCTGAATTACAAATAAATTTGAGCCCTAGATATGTTTGTAATTTGTAATACTATTTAAACAACACTTTGGAGCAATTTATGTTTATGGGACTTCAACGGTTCTTTTACCCTAAGTTGCATCATACTAAAGTCGATTTACAAATAAAAAACTAACCAATCGGTTTGTCGTATTCCATCAACACATGAATTAATGCTTGATACCAGTAAGGATGCAGAAAACTACAGCTCGTTCCATCGCTTACAATTTACAACTATGCTCATGAATGTCCAGCAACTACAAGTCAACATCTGGCAATGGCAGTCTCCAATAGTTCCATGGGTTATAATCTTCATGCTCGACCATTGATGTCGGGGGAAACATGTCGTTGACTAATGTATGCAAAGAGGTGTAAGACTTTCCCTTTATGTCCATACGGTGACTAATCGCTACCTCACCCTGCCATTTATATACATATTAGAGTTTGACCAAACTGCCCCTGCTGGGTTAACATAGAAAAATAGGTGGTGGCTTGGCAAAAAAAATATAGAGAAATAGGTGGTGGTATGGGTCAGGTAACGGGTTCAAAAGGGTAACTTATTACTGGCTGAAATGGGCAGAACGGGTTGGCTGACCCGAAAAATACTTTCGTTCAAAAAGACTTCATTTCTATAAGACTACACATTATATTATTTCAATAGATAATCTTATTGTAAGTACACTTTGGACGACTATATAGATTTTCCCTTTTGGACTATAATATATAAAAGTAACTTATAACCCAAATCGGCCCAGTAACATATAAATTGGTTAATACTTGCACCTCTAGTACGGAAACCATTACCTTAGGATTGATTATGAAGATTTTGCCCTTTGGAATCCCAATTTTCCTGTAACTAAGCTCATCAGTGTCTCTGTTACCGAAACCGCATAAAACGGATTATAATCCGAGGGAAAAGAGCTTTATATCCTGCAAAAGAAAGGTTTGAACATTATAACTTAGCAGAATGTACTCAGATCTCGCCTCAAACATGCTTAATTTCAATTGAAAGAACATATTCATTTGATCCGTTATTACTTACTTCTAAACACGCAATCTTGAACTCGTGAGGTGCTCTTCTAATAACTGTCACAAGGAAACAAAATAACGAGTCAGAATTGTGTCTCAAGATTCTAAACTATGTTTAATCAAGTTTCTGAAGCACTCACCTTCACGGAACAATGATGGAAATAAGCCATCTGGTGAAATAACGACTGGACCATTAGGTAAAGCTTTCCCATCCTGCCAAAACATAAAAATAATAACCGTTATATATGTTTGACTTTTGATGATTCTGCAAATGACCGAAAACACCTTTGGCAACAGAGAATGATCGAGAGTACCTGCTTAAGATTAAGGAGAAAACTTCTGGTGAGATATGCTTGAACGATTGCTCGAGCACTTAGGAAAAGTAGTTGATAACCGTTCTCCTGCACGTTACGATATATAACTAAATGTGCACAACTATATTTTTTGATAAAATAAAAGAAGTCCTATAAGTACCTTTATAGCAGAGAAGAGTCGAGCTACCCCTGATTGAGTCCAATCCTTCCCGACTAACGGCATGAACTGACCAAGAACATCAGACCTACAAGATACCACAATTACCAGATTACATACTCGCATTTACTCTTTTTTTAGTCATTTTTTGTTACCTGAATTACTCGTGATAAAAGAAATTATCTTACTTTGTGATTGTCCCATCAACATCTGATATCACAATCCTTGCATTCCACTTCCATAGGTAAATATGAGCATCAACCTAAATACAATTATTACAAAAACTATGCATTAGCAAGCAGAATTTATAAGTAGGTAAGGGAACAAAAGAGATAGAATAAACAAACCTTTTGAACACCTAAAACTCGTGTCGAAAAAATAAATGAGACCATATTTTGCCCATCTTTTAGATTCAATGATGATATCTGCTCATTAGTGGGAACCTGCGTCCTAGCAAATTGCTTTTGTGGAGACTGTGAAGATTTTGGGGTCGTTTCAACAGGTTGCGGGGAGTCAAAAACTGATTCAGAGTCAAGAAAAACATCTTCACCCGAAAGGTTACTAGTATTATGGTCAAGTGTTTTAACTCGTCTAAAAGGAATAGGCCAAAGTCTCCATCTACGTGATGGGGTCGAGGGCAGCGCATTTTCTTCAACGGGAATCGCGTCCCGAGGGTCAACAGGAATTTCTATATCATATGCAGCCATTCCGAGAACAACGTGAGCAGCTTTATCCCATGTGAAGTATTTATCTTTGATTTTGATTATCAAGCTGTCGTTTTAATGATTGATGTTGCGGAAATTTTGAATTCTTCTTCAGGTATACGGTTTGCGTTAAAGGTTGCTTCAGCTGTACTTAAACCCATACCAGGACGAAATAAATTCCCACAAAGTGATAGCTCTATCCCTGAAAATATTCAATAAATTTTAGTTAAAACATGTTAATTTTCTATCTGTCTATTTGCATTGTACCAAAAAACGCAACATTTCCAAATTTACCTATTTGCCCATTTGCAATTAGTATAAGATATTGGTGGGCTTGTTCTGCTCCACAAATAAAAATAAGTTTCACTAAGGGGTATGTTGGGTATATCATCATTTATCAAAGAATTTTTAATTAAATATGAGTCAAGTCAATCATTGTATCTTTTTTGACGTAGGGACTACACATTAAAAGATGTGGCAAATAAGCGGATGGGCAGGTAATAGGTAACTTTTAAAGTGGTCGACCCCAGCATACATTTTTTTGTGTTCTCTTTTGATGAGTTTTACAGATAATCAATGATTTTATATATGTTTAAAAAAGTGTATCGCTACAATAATAATTTAGCTCAACCGTCTCCATGTTCAAGAATTTTTAAAATACACACATTTCCCAAATTGACCCAGTTAGGCTCAAAATTCCTGCCTCTAGTACAAAATATAGGGATTTTAAAAATGTAGTATCACTTACTTGCCCTTTTCGGTCCATCAAACTTTTCATTATAATCAGAATACTGTTGAAGCTCCTCGGTTACTGACCCATCATCATTTTCGACTCCTTCGTCGCCATTAACCTCTAAATTTAAAGATTCTTCATTTTCGAACCCTTCATCAGTTTTAACCTCTAAATTCAAAGATTCATCATTTCCGACACCATCATCTGTTTCCACCTCTAAATTCGAAGATTCTCCGTTTGTAACCCGGTCATCGGTTTTAAGATCTAAACTTAACGATTCTAAGTTCTCGACCCCTTCATCACCTTTAACCTCTAAGTTTAAAGATTCTTCATTTTCAACTTCCAAGTTCAAAGATTCGGCTTTTTCAACCCCTTCAGTTTCACCTTCATGTTCAGGCTCATTTTCTTGTTTTCCCAAATCATTCAACGCCAAACAGCTCTGAAAAACATCTTCTTTCTTTACATCACTCGGTGAACCCTCAACAACACTTTTTATAGATAATTCCCGCTCTAAACTAACAACACTTTGATCATCACCATTACCTTTAGAACCATTATCTTTCGATCTATTAAAGTCACTTAAATACTGAGCCCAAGTAGATTCCTTACTAAACTCCAAATCACCTTCAAATTCTGGACCTCAATCGGACCCAAATGAAACTGAGGGGTACTCAGTTGCACATTTTCGGTATTTTCCTCCATCGATGTTATCGGAGCTGATAAAATCTGACCATCAATACTAAACAAAACCACTTCGGATGTATTCGATTCCGTATCAGCTTCTAAATTATCATACTGGTTCGACCCAAATTCCGATAAATCGATTGACCCATCTAAAGACGCTTGTTCATCTTGAAATTCATAAAATCTTTTTTCACTATCGGACTCTGTATTTTCCACATGCTCATCTCGAAACTGAACCTCGACTTTATTATTAACAATTTTCTCAGGAGAGAAGTCGTCTTTTTTTGTAGACTCTAATAACCCATCAGAATCTTTTACGCTATCGTTCTCAGGGACTACTTCCTTAATAAAATAAGCTTCACCAGAATTATCAAGAAACATATGAAAATCAGCTACCACACCATTAACTTCGATTTTAACGATTTTTTCTGCTCCTTTAAGAACACCTTGAAATTTACCAAACCTAACGTACCAAGGGGTGGTTCTAAACGATCCATCTTGTTGTTGAACGACAATTATGTCAACAGCCCCACCAAATGGATGAAACGGTGTGGCAACGGAGTATACACTTTGAGAAAGGTAACTTCCGACTCTACTTATCATTTGGTCTTCTTTTTAGGTTCAGATATTAAAATGCGAATGATTGTTGACTCTTATTTTTGGTTCATTAGAAAACTGTCGATTTTCTAACCATGAACCATCAAGCACCCAAAATTGTTATCTTTTCAAAAATAATTATATGATCCGAAATCCAGTATGGATAAACTTCTTGTACTATGGTTTTGATCAAAAAATCTGCAGGCAATGCAAAATTTAAAAGTAAATATAAGTTTATCATAAACACACTTCTCTTATATAAAGGAAGTGTACTAAGGGGGTGTGTGCATGTGCGTTTTCACAGTGATTATCAGACTATTGCAAGTCTGCAGCAATTACATTATCCTAAATTCCTAATGTAATATAATCGATACAATCAAGTTGCTTACAAGTACATTATCCTAAAGGGGGTGTTTGGATACGCGTTTTCAAATAATTATATGATACTTGTTGTTTCTAGTGTTGGTGACCTACTTCTGCTTACATTACGGTTACCTGATTATTTAGGAGTCAAATTATCAATATGATAAGAGCCGCAACAAAACTAACTACCAAATGGTAGGTAAAATTACTTATATATCTTTATCTAGTTATCTTAATTCTTATTTACAACGCAGTACTTCCAAATACATTCATTATTTGTCAAACACTTGACTTCCAACAACAGAAGTGATCTAAAGAGTAGACGCTATCTCCTCCACCATGTTTTATTACGGGAAATTATCAAATCACTTTCAAACGCCCATCCAAACAACACCTAAAAGTAACAGCTTTAAAATAGGGATTTAACCAAACTACAAGAAATATGATAATCATATAATCCTAGAGGCAAGAACTAGATTTAAATAATACGGAGTAATTAACTAACTCAAGAAACTTATTGAAACTTAAAGATACAAATATGTCAAGCACAAAGAATTTGACTTTCTTTTAATTGATCCAAGAAGTAAAGAAACCTAAATAACACTTCATAAAAAAATTAGCATAAATCTAGAGAAAATGTAGGAACTATTCACATGAATTCATGGTTAATCATATATCACATATATTAAACCCCGGAAAAACATAAACCAATAACCGATTTTTAATTAGCTCCAATAAACAAAAATTTTAACTAATTCAAATTCAAATGACCTAATATTAAAACTTGCAAATTCATCAAACTGATCACCACCCAATTCACAGTTAACAAAATAAATATATTGATTCAAATAAAACGCAATCTTGAGTCAATCAAACAATCAAAAAAACATTCAAACTGAAATAAAAACCATATAAAAAACCTAAATTTATATACCCAAATGGAAAAAAGATTCATAACGACAAAAACCAAGTTCATAATTAGTACAAAAAATATAAAATTTCAAATAAAATGTAAAAATCAAACGATCACAAGAACATTCAAACTGCTATGAAAACACTACAAAAACACAAATTTAAGATACCCAAATTCATATTGTAATTCATCAAACTGATCACAACACAGTTCACAATTAGTACAAAATACATATAAATTCAAATAAAATGCATAGCTATTAAGTCTAATCAAATAAAGATTAAAAACCAAGTTCACAATTAGTACAAAACATAAAAAAGATCAAGTAAATAATAAGCAAATCATATGATCAAGAACATTCAAACTACAATCATAAACACTAATAAACAAAACTACAAGATACCCATGTTGTAATTAATCAAACTTATCACAAAAAATATTTAAACAATACCCAAATGCCAAAAGATTCAGATAGATAAAAAACCAAGTTCACAATTAGTAATCACAAGAACATTGAAACTAAAAAAAGGACACAAGTTTAAGATACCCAAAAAATGACTTACAGATTTGTCAAAGAGATGGGTTTGACTTGGAAATCTTTGTTGGCTTAATTTTTGGGTTGGTAGACATGAAGAGATACCACCGGCGATGTTATCTAGAGATCGTTTTTATTTATTTATTTGTATTTATTTTTGGTTGAAATAAAGTTTGGAGTTTGTGTGGAGTGTCGGGAAGATGTCGTATTTGACTAAAAGTAAGTTTTGGTCTTTAAATAGGCATTGCCAATTTGACAAATATTAGTCCAAGATGAACAAGAGGTGTTTTTTTTTATGGGATAAGGACATGAGAGGTGATGTTTTATTTGTTGAGATTGTACATTGTTATTAGACTAAAATACACCGTTGGTCCCTAAATTTAAGACGCACAGATCGCGATTTTATTTAACTCGCTTTTATCGTCGGGTCCCTATTTGAGGTTGCCACTCACATGTTCCTTCACCAAGTCAACATCCGATTTTGTTTTGTAGTCGATGATTTTAATTCACACATTTATACTTTTATAACACATTTATATTTTACCCTTCATCTTTCATCCTCTTCATCATCTACCCAAATCATTCATCTCCCAAACGTATTTCATCTCCCCATTGCCCTTAATTTTACGGTTCTACACATACATAGTGGTTTTTTCTAGAAAATAAAAACATAGTATTTAGATCACTGATTGCATGAAATTTAAGGCTTATCATCACATTCATGTGCTTAATTTGATGACTTGAAACAGAATATCGTTTAATCGTTGAAAGCGGTGGAGTGACGCCAATTGGTGTTCGAGGTAAAGATTCATCTGCGTCGTCACCGTAAGAAGGTCCGGTGAGTATTGGTTTTTCGTCTTTTCGTGTTTTGATGGCGATTTTCACGATTTCGAAGTTTTGATTTTTTGTGGTTGTGCAGATGCTATTGGACCCAACTAGTGTTAATCATCTTTTCCCGGTCACCAAGTTTCTTGGATTGTTGGCCCACCTAAGACTACAGTTGACGTTGTTTCCTTGTTTTAAGTCGTATCGTGTGGAATTCAGATTCGTGTGCAATTATTAGAGTTAATATTATGTTAAACCATGGAAAACGAGATGATACTTGATGCTATGAAAGAGTAGGTCTAAACGTTAGCTACATAAGATCTTGAATGAAGTCAGATTACATGGAAAATCAGGCCCCTACTATGCATGATAATTTGAGTGCAATTTAGGAGAATGTTGAGGCACGATTTAGCAGTTGATTATATGTATTTGAGTTTATGTTTTATAGCTAACAAATCTTAAGCAGTATGGATACTTGTATTCAGAAATATTGGTTTTAATGAAATAGCTACTTAAGTACTTGTGTTGAGCTTTTAGTTTGTTGGGCAACTATACGGTTAACTTTTGACGACATTAGAGAATATATGTTAGTATAATGTTAGTATAATATTCAGATTGACTGGTCAGTGAGGGGCTTTTGGGAAAATAGCCTGGGTTTAAAGCCCACCCTCCTCGAGCAAGACAACACCTGGGACAGTGCTCATTGCACAGGGCGGGTCCTTGGGAGGTCCGGTTGGCATCCTTAGGATGCATGGGACCAGGGTGATCCCACCGATCTTCACCTTTTGGGATAATATTCGGAAAAGTTGATATTTGATGTTAAGAAAGTGTAGGCCTAAAAAACTGTTACAAAGTATTTTTGCTTCTTAGCTACAAAAGTCTTTTAACTATGTTAGAAAGGTCATGTTAAAGTCAACATGAGTAACGAGAATGCCTTGGCACGATGGTTTTGCCTCTCATTGTATAACCTTTCCAGTCTGTACTTCATAATAAGGCAAGAATGAAGCAGATACGGATAGTTTTATTGGTCTTGACAAAATAGCTACTTGAGTAATAGCATAGTGTTTTTTACTAAGTTTCTTAGCTTGTTAGATTGTATTCTCATATTGGTCCTGATAGAATAGCAACTTAAGTGTAATATCATAGTGTTATTTACTAAGTTTCTTAGATTGTTGCCTTGTTGGCTACTTGCGCCATAGGTTATTCAGTGATTTGAAGCATTAAATATGTTATTGTTTGGTATTGTGACTTTTTTGTGCATTTGGTAGTTAGTATCATTTTTTTCTGTGGGAAAGGCGATGTCAATGTTTTTATTTTCTAGAATTTGATTCGTGATGCTATGAAAGAGTAGGTTCTGAATGTTCCTTGAGTTTTCGCTAATTTTAAGCCGTTTATGATCCATTTTATGCAACTATCAGGATTTATGTTCCATTACGAGCAAACATTGTACAACTTTCAGAATTTATGTATTGATCTTGATGGAACTAGCTACTTAAGTAATTGCATGTTGTTGTCGCGTTGATTGTAAATTACTTGCGAGTCATTGGAAAACCATTTGCTGTTACCTTCTGTTTGTTAACTTGGGTACCTCACACGGATGGTCAGATTTTGTGTAGATACAATGCTAATTACATAAGAGTGTTTGATACTCCCACAATTTTAGAGACGGTTTTTTTATTTATCCCAAAGGGGTTACCTCTGCTAACATGTCTATATCCATATAATCGGAGTCTTTTTTTAGTGTTGAACTTTATTGATTCATGATGTTTGTTTAATCTTATTTGGTTGTTATATTGTTGACTAACTGGACCCAATCAAATGCATTCTATATTTTATGTAAGTCAGGTCTAAGTAGTGTTGGTATATTCTCCTCAGCTATGTTTTCCATCATGTACTTGCTATGCTCAAGAATCAAGCTCCTTATTCTTTTCATTCCGTTGATGCAAGGACATTGGTGCAACAAGCAAGGAATGAGGCCACGAGTTCCGCTTCAAATACGGATATGAGATGCTGTTGACGACCTGGCTAGATGGTAATCCTGTCATTTTTGCACCTTGTTAGATTTGCCCGTATATCTTTTGAGTTTGTTGTATGATAATGAGGGACTTTATGGTTTTCTTGGGCAGGTTGAGTCGCAAGCGCAAGGAGAATCCACTTTTCATGTGCTCCATCGAGGAAATTGACGAGCACCTAACCCTCATCACGAGCGTGACTAGATTTAAGTGATTGGGACTATTTTCATGTTAATGTCACTCTGTTGCTTGAATTGGAAGAATGTTGTTCTTGACTTGCATCCTGTTTTCAAACTTTGTTTATTTGCATTGGCGATGTAGTTTATTTTACTTTAAACGCGTTAAAAGTTATGATGTATTGCAACTTATTTTTATTGAAATAGCACAACAAGGGCAATCTTGAGTTTTTGACTTTTTTTGGACTTCTAAAAAGTCACTATTACCATAATATTCGTTCTGCATCACGCAGTATTTACATATGTAATTTTCATGGCGTTTAGAAGCTTGTATATATCATGTCGCTTATGTTTTTGTAAACTACAGTAAGAGTATGTTATATGTGTACGCAAATCGCCTTTGAATTGAATTGGTTTGGTAGCCTACAATCTAATATTGCTTAATGAAAATTAGGAACAAAGTGCTTGATGGAGAATGCATATTACCGGACCCATCACAGTAGAATAGCCCCATATCTCGTAGCAACCACCGGAGTTTTGCGAGGGTGAGCAAGCGCTGATATAGACCTTGCAGCATACATGAAAAAAAATCCAATATCAGTATTCCATTAAATGAAAGACAATACATCAAGCTGGCACCGATGCTCATTTTTCACAAGGTGATTTGCTATATGTATTCGTAAGTGTTTCCAAAGAATATTTTGGTGTTGTTGGAAATCGCTCGATAAATCTAAGCTCCAGAAACTCGGGTGTAAGCTTCAACCTATTTGCTTGACCTCTTTCATGGTCCCGAGACGAAAAAAGAATATCATGCTAAACTAAAAGCATTGGCGATTAATAGTCCGAAATATACAACAAATGGATAAGAAAACTCACTGATAGTATTTGGCATCGGCCAAACTCTTTTCTCGTGCGACATACATTGCATTAGAAATTTCTTCTTGCCTTCTTAACAACCCAATCAAAATGGTGTTAAGCTAACAATATACTGTAACACACTTGGTTCATTAGAAAAATCTTATAAACACAGAAGAGTTTAAGTGTCCAGTTCGTGAAAGTCTTCTTGAAGATGAAGTACATTGGGGGAGATGAATGATTTGGGGAGATGATGAAGAGGATGAAAGATGAAGGGGTAAAATATAAATGTGTTATAAAAGTATAAATGTGTATGGACTAAAATACCCTCGACTACAAAACAAAAATCAGATGTTGACTTGGTCAAAGGACTTGTAGCGAGTGAAAACCTTGAAATAGGGATCCCCGACGATGAAAAGGGCGAGTTTCGTCCCATCGCGATGCACCGTGCCAAGTTTAGGGACCAACGGTGTATTTTAGTCTTGTTATTAAAATAAAATAGATGTTTTACAATAATGACAATGTACAATCAGATAAAGCATAACATTACCTCTCATGTTCAAATGAACATGAGAGGATCCCTATCCTTTTTTATGAGATTGAAAAGTAATAAGGATAAGGTTTTTGTGATTATATGCATTGTTTTCAAAGCCGGATCGGACATCGAATTGGTTTTTCAAACTTTTTTCGGGTTTTGTTGGTTTAACTCGTCTTAATCGGTTGGCTGGTCTGGTTTTCAAAACAGTGATCATATGAGTGTTTGTTTAAGATAAACTAAGCAATATTGATTAAGATGTTTTTGTTTAGTGACCTGCTGATATTGATAACTAATACTCATACTTATTGGTTTACATGTCTTGTTAAAAGGACAAGAATTTAACTACAAAATATGCAAGTTGGTTTAGTAATACGCTTGGCAGAGTGTCTGCTGTCACACCCCCAATTTACCTGTTTTGCAGCGGAATAGAATACCTGGGGGATGACTGCCATAGCATCACAGTTACGGTTATATTGAACGACCTAAAGTGTCGTTTTGAAAATACATCGTTTGATTGAGTAAAATAATCAGAGTTTACAAAACATAGGTCCCAAAAGATTTCCAAAGTACCAATATAAGTTTGTTACAATCAAACGATAGTTAAGTGCATAAAATATATGTGAGACGCGTCAGCTCAGCGACTCCATGCAAGCCATGATGATATGCTAATACTTGAGATAAACATGCTTAAAAGTGTCAACACAAAGGTTGAGTGAGTTCATAGAGTTTGGTTGAATTGTAAAGCCTTTCAAAAATGTTCACCCAGCAAAGGCATTGTAAATCCACTCAGTTCCAAGTTCCGCCCATACAAAACTTGCAACCTGTGTGTTCACAACCCACTGCCAAAATATGTATGTCTAGTAGTCACG
Source organism: Chrysanthemum lavandulifolium (assembly GCA_022545495.1). NCBI lineage: Eukaryota > Viridiplantae > Streptophyta > Magnoliopsida > Asterales > Asteraceae > Chrysanthemum > Chrysanthemum lavandulifolium. The sequence goes on along the minus strand of CM040240.1, from coordinate 69,092,066 downwards.
TATACGTTGTCATAATAGTTCACAATATAGCACCACGTATATAATAATGTATGCCAGGCAAAGCCCCTAGAATAAATAATATGCGTCCCGTAACATAGTGAACGAGAGGTTGGCCGACCCTAATAGCGCTATCCATATTACCTATTGATAGGAGACTAACAATGCGAATGTACGAACGGTACATCATACAACTATTATATATAATTAAGAACGCTCCGAACATGGGAGACTTTGCACGCTCCACCAATAAGGCGAGACTTTTAGGTCAAGAACGCTCCACCAAAACGGCGAGACTTTTAGGTCATAGCACGTACGGTTCAATAAGTTCAAACAAGTCATAAGTTCGTAATTAAGTTCAAGGGTTTGATTCAAGTTCAAAAGTTCAAGTCAAAAGAGTTCGTAAAAGTAGTAATCAATTTAGTATGATTCATGCATTCCACCCAAAATATAGTAAAAACGGTAAAAAGGGGATTGTGAATACTCACGGTAATCCTTAAAAGTTTAGAGTACTTGTGAAATTAAATGAAAATAGTTGATCATGTATCTCCCCCAAAAGTAATTCAAAACATATAAAAGTAGGGGCTATGAAACTCACATGATGCAATGATTATGATGACAAAAGTGGATACACTGAAATAAGGTGCAATCTCTATATGCAACCTAGTATGAATGATATGCTCTAATATAAGTCATGAAATAATGTCGTGCATGCAAACTCATATGATATCCATACCATTTGTACATTTTTGAAGATGAAGTGTATCGTCGAAATATACGTTTGTGTCATATTGTCAAGTTTATAAAATACTTTACAAGTATTTATATTGAAACAACATCCTATGATAGTCGTTAAGTGATAAATCAAGAAAATATAGTTTTTCGTCGTAAAATAATATACTTTGACAACTCATGAAAATGACTAAGTAACCTCGCGAAGCTTAGTCGCAAAGTAGTGAATATAGAATGTTAGTGTTGAAGAAAATAGTTGTGATCGTCATAATTCAAATACGTATATCTTGAGAGTTATAGGTCCGTTTTCTACGATTTATATATCCTCGATTTCGTATTAATGTATACTAATATATTTTTGATAAATCGACTCATTTAGAATACGTTCAAAACTCGATTTTTCCCCTTGAAAAACCCTTGACAGCTTGTATTATTTCAGAAAATAGTTTTCGTCGCTAAACTTGAAACTAGCGTAACTTCTTCGTTATAAACCCGTTTTAACCCGTTCAAGCGGCCACGGTTTCGTTTTTAATTCTATTTTCTGAAAATATAAGCCAAAATAACTCACAACCTACTGAAAAGTCCAGATTTTACAAAACGTGACAGCCTTTAAATATATTTCGTCGAAAATGACTTTTCTAGTTTGAAACTTGTTCTAAACCATTCCGATCAACACCAAAGCTATTCTAAACCTACCATACACCTTCTTAAGGTGTCATGGGGTCCTAATCTTCATCAAAATGATAAGGTTCATGGGAATATTAATTATAACATGTAAGTCCATTTTATGTTGAAAAATATATATAAAGTGGTATAAATACATAAGAATACTTGCATGATTAGTACTAGAAATATAAAATAGATCAATAATAGATATTGTAAGATTATGAAAAATGTTTAGAAGCTTACTTGAGTGATTATGAGGATAGATGATAGAAAACTTAATTAATCTATAGGTTTTTATTTCAAAACCTTAACATAGATCACTAATAGAACTAGATAAACACTTGAGCTTGAAAAGTTAAGATGATTTTCTCTTGTTCTTGATCATGGCCGAATATCATCAATGGAGAAGAGAGGCTTTCATGCCTTTTACACCTTTTAGTATGTGTAGGTATGTATTTTAGATTAGTAAATATCTTGTATAATATAATATCTAGTCATAAAAATGAGTATGTGTACACTTATGATCAAGATATTTAATAAAATGGATGACAAGGGGGGGGGGGTCGGCAAGGGTAAATTGGGGAAGTATGATATGTATTTTTGATGGTTAAATGCATTTAAAGTTAAGTATAATGTATATTTGGTACATATAATTAGTTATTAAGTGTAGCGTTAGCTAGAAATCGATTTTAACGGAACAAAATAAAATATATCGAAGTCATAAAAATTATAAAAATACATCTCTCGCAAGTATTGAGTGAATAAATAATTATCGAATAGAATTTACGAAAACCGTCAAAATATATATATATATATATATATATATATATATATATATATATATATATATATATATATATATATATATATATATATATATATATATATATATATATAACAATTTATATACCAAAATAAATTCAAAACATCGGGTAAACTAATAATATAATTTTACAATCTTAAAATGAGTATAAAAATATATCGGGACAATTGTCGGAAGTGTGGATCAATTATTCAAAATAAATGATCGTGCGATAGCGTTTATTTAATAAATAAATATACGTTCTTGAAAAATGCAAACCCATGCATGAACTAATATGAAAATGATATTATCGATGATATGTAGACTAACTCTAGTCTATATGAAATGTTTTAATGATGTTCCATGAATTCATGACTTGACCTCACTACACGCTGAATTTGATACTCATAAACCTAGTTTACGAAAAATGATGAATATAAATTTTTCTCCGGAAATGAATAGTGTTTTGTGAATAGTAAAATTTTGAAATAACCTCTCAAAATATCAAATCGACTTCAAAAATGATGAATAGTAAAATGATGAATAGTAACCGATGAATAGTAAATTCCCGAGATGAATAGTAAAAATTTCAAAGTTTTGATAAATGACCTGAATTTGAGAATTGTCACATCTGCTCAGTGTGACCATTTCTTTATCGAATCGTTTCTCCTGTAATTAACGAGATTTGCGCTTAAAAGCTAAATAGCTACATATCCATTTTGCTATTATATAAGTAAATCTAGATGTTGGTTGTGTTTGGCTACGAGCTTATGAGAGCTTATAAAGGCTTGAGGTTATAAAATAAGCTAACTTATAATATAATGGTGTGTTTGGTATGCTCACTAGAATCACTATGCGTATTGGTTGATTAGAGAGATGTAGGGGTGTGCATGGTCCAAAAACCGGACCGGACCGAAAACCGATTTCGGCATAAACCCTAGACCGAGACCGAGACCGGTCCGGTCGGTCCGGTCCAACAAGGCCAAATTCGTCGGTTTTGGTCCGGACCGGACCGGACCGAGGACCAATTAGCCCAAAAGCCGGGACCGCGGACCGGACCGAATGTGGTCGGTCCGGTCTCGGTTCGTGTCGGTCCTTCGGTCGGTCCGGTCCGTTCGGGTCATATGCTCACCCTTAGAGAGATGTATGAGATTAAAGATATCAATTCATTGTTGTTTGGTATGAAGTTTAGGGTAGGGTACCACATCAAACAATTAATGATTAAGGGGGTGTTTGGGTTTGATTATTTAAAAGTGCTTTTATAAAACTGCGTTTTCCAACTGCAGGGGGCCAATTACTTTTCCCAAACACAGTTTTGAGGCATCCAAAACACAAATAATTGATTTTTTGAATATTTTGCCAAACACTCATTTTAGATTAATTGCGTTTTTAAAATGCAATAAGTAGATAATCAGTTTCAAATCGCACACCCAAACACCCCCTAAATTAAAGAGTGTCACATTAAACCAATTAGTGATTAAAAAAAAAAGAAAAAAAATTATTGGTAGAAAATAAAGATACATGAGCCTCACGAAAATAGTTAAGAAAAGTAACATCTCCATAGTAGTATGAATCAATGATTGATGATATCATTCCTTACTACCAAATTTCCAACCAAATATTTGAAATGGATATGAATGTAATTGATTTATTCCTATACCTTTAAAACAAACATCTTCAAGCTTTGTTTGTCACACAATCTTATGGAAGCTTTTATAAGCTATAAGCCTCCATAAGCTCACGTCAGTTAAAATAAGATTATGGAAATTTATAAGGGCTTATAGTTAGTCAAATTACTTAAATACCCTTAAAAATATAATTGATTAACATGAAAAAACTTGAAATATATATGAATTTAATTTAATGTATTTTTAGACGAATTTAAGCTTCAGCTTTAACTAATTTTCTAAATGACTTTATGAAAAAAAAATGAGCTAAAGCTTCCAACTTATAATATTCTACTCCAACTGCGACGTGTTTCGTCAAACATGCCCATTATCTTTTGTAATGTGTGGTTGTTACGACTTATTTCTATGTATCTCAAAAGGTACAAGCATCCTAATAAGAAAATTCTAACACAACCTCCAGAATATTTATCTAGCTCTTCCCTTTTGAAATTACTATTTTCAAAATGTTTATATAGAATGATGATTTATTTAAGTACAAAAGATTAACACTCAAACACATCTAAAAACTGTTGTTTATTTTTTCCTCCTCAAAACACAAAAAAAAAATAAACAGCCTTAAATGAGTAAAATCTTAATAAACCTATAGGTTTAATTGGCCTACAATGGTTTTTTTATTCCTTACGTAATATATTTTTATTTTTGAAACACACAAATATACTAACTAATGAGATTTTGTAATATCGTCCAAATCTGTTAAAATCTATTTTGTCATTTGGGATAATTCTAGATAATATTCTTTAGAGTTCTCATTCAGTTTGTTACAAATAATTACAACCGGACATTTTGTCTTTGTTTATGGTGAATTTGAATGGCACTTGATATTATGTTCATAACCTCATAATATAGATGATAATTTTATGGGCTTAAGCTAAACATTAGAATTCATCATTAAAATATATTGTTTTGCTGAAGTTTTTAATTTGCAACAATATGTCCATTTGTAACTACGCATGGCATCTTAAGAAAAATAGCATGCACATACAAGTCTAGTATGGCTTAAACCTCAAGCTTATTGTCACAAAGTCAATGGCTTCTTTTGAGGGCTTCCAAATTGCTTTGGCGAGTTTTTCCAATAATTATGACTCTTTGTTCCTTCTTTAAAATGAAACAATTACTTTAGGAACAAGTATTAAATAGGTTTTAAAGTTTAGGTAGATAGATAATTTTTTAAGGATGAATATAAGTAAAAGATGTCATTTTTCTTTCAAATTTAAAGAATTTTTGAAGGTTGTGATTGAAGATGGCATTAGGCTAAAGACGGCCTTGAATGGGCTTTTAGTTACTAGTAATTTGGTAGAATGTTCTTGGTTTTTATAATTGCGTCTCAATTACACAATGGGATTTTTGTATTTCCATTTTGAACGCTACTTATAACTTGTACCTTCTTTACCTTTACACAATCATAGAGAAAACTTGTAAACTAGTTATTTACTTATTTAACTTGTTATTGTTTTGACTTTTGAGTTTTGACCGTCTGTGCAACGGATTTGTTATCGGGCTACACAAGGTATCATATGTTTTAACCTTCTTATACAAGGTTTTTAAAAAACCAAACCGGCAAGCAAAACAGATTTCATATGGTTCTTGATTTTTTTCCGATCGAGTTAGTGAACCGGACGAATCACTCATGTCTTTTTTCTGGTTGGACAGGTCGTTTCGGTCCGGTTTTCAAAACATTGTTTTTTATATGTCTTGACTTGACCTTTTTATATTCTGTTTTACATTACGAGTTCCTATGACTTTACATATCACACGTACGTAATACGACCTTGAAACATTGCACCAATTCAACTCAAACCAATGCCAAGATCGATTCAGTCGGGTGAGATTTGAGATTTTGATATATATATTGTTAGATACTGGTTAGGGGTTGTGATGATAATTGATGTGGTTCGCTACTGGAAACCAGTAAAAGATCTCGGCCAATCGAGAAAGATAAACAAGAACACGTTTGGTTCCTAAAAAAACTTTAATAAATTTCAACCAACCAGCCAAAAGAGTTTACAATGCTTAAATAGAAATCCTAAGAATCAAAAGATAAACATGCAACCTAAAGTGATAAACACAAACACGAAAACAGAAGCAAACACGAACTCAAACTCTCTTTATTACTTGGCTGGAATGGGCTTCACTCGTTAATGGTTCTAGCCACTTTCATAAACCAGCTCATCTTGTCTTTGGGCCTGGCTAACGTCCGGATCCGTATCATCCTCCCCCTCTAAAAAACGACTCGTCCCCGAGTCATTACCCAGCTCGTCCCCTTCAGTATACGGGGATAAATCTGCAACATTAAAAGTAGCCGAAACACCATAATGACCGGCAATTCAATCTTGTAAGCATTGTCATTAATTCATCAGAGAACCCAAACGGACCATCCGCTCGAGGTTGTAACTTGCAAAACGCCGTTGTGGAAAACGGTCACGGCGTAGGAAAATCCATACCAGGTCACCTTCCTGAAAAACCACCTGCCGACGATGCTTGTTCGCACGAGCTTGATATTGCAAATTATGCTTAGTAATCTGTTCCCGCACCTGCTCGTGAAGCTCTTTAATTTGTTCTGCTCTATCATTGCCCTCGGCGCTAAAGGTCTCAACACCAGGCAACGGTGCCAGATCAAGCGGAGTGAACGGGTTTCTACCATAAACCACGAGAAAAGGACTGCGACCCGTTGAACTATGAGAGGATCTGTTGTAAGCGAATTCAGCTTGGGGAAGAGCAAGATCCCATTGCTTTTTATTATCACCCACGAGACAACGAAGAAGATTACCCAAACTGCGGTTAGTGACTTCCGTCTGACCATCCGTTTGTGGGTGATGTGAAGAGCTAAATTGCAGCTTGGCACCCAAACGTTTCCAAAGAGTACGCCAGAAATGACTAACAAACTTCACATCCCTATCTGAAGTAATTGTTTTCGGAATTCCATGTAACTTGACGATCTCAGAAAAATACAACTGGGCCACCTCAGATGCGTCAAAGGTTTTCGAGCACGGAACAAAATGAGCCATCTTTGAAAACCTGTCCACAACAACCATAATGGAGTCTTTCTTCGTTGTGTAAGCGGTAATCCAAGACAAAATCAAGGCTTACATCTTCCCATGGTCCAGTTAGGCGTAGGTAGTGGGGTGTACAACCTTGGTTGGTGTGATGGGTTTTGGCAATATGGCGACGCGACACGTTTAGAACTTTCATCACATCGCGAACGAGCTTTGGCCAAAAAATCGCTCACTAACTAAAGAACTTTTTTGCGCGTCCAAAGTGTCCGCCAACGCACCTTGGTGACATTCAAGAATAATAGCTTCGAGGAACGAGGATAAAGGAACACACAAACGACGACCTTTAAAGAGCAACCCATTACGTCGAACAAAGTCTCGAAACGGGGTGACGCAACATTTTTCCCACACATCCTGGAAATCGGGGTCATCGCGGTACAAGTGTGTAAGTGGGGTAAAACCAGCCACGTGAATGGTGGTGGAAGTCACGAGCACTGGCCGTCGACTAAGTGCATCGGCGACGGTGTTTGCGTGCCATGCTTTGTGGCGGATGACAAAGTTGAAGTCTTGTAAAGCTTCAACCCACTTTGCGTGCCGTGGACTAAGCTTAGCTTGCCCTTGAATAAACTTTAAAGCCTGATGATCTGAATACAAAACAAACTCGTTAGGTAACAAATAGTGGCGCCAATACTCAAGGCTACGAACAATAGCATAAAATTCCTTGTCGTAGGTGCTATAACGCCGCCTTGTGTCATTGAACTTTTCACTAAAGAACGCGATTGGACGATTCAACTGACTTAGAACACCACCTATTCCTAGTCCCGAAGCATCACATTCCACTTGAAACACATGGTCGAAGTTTGGTAAAGCGAGGATGGGAGCTTCAGTAACCATTTTTTTAAGTCTCGAAAGCATCCCGTGAGGCGGTCCACATAAATTTACTACACTTAAGACAATGTAATAGGGGCTACCAAAGTGTACTAAAATTTCGAATAAACGCCGATAGAAAGAAGCAAGGCCATGAAAACTTCGACTTCATGTAAAGAAGTCGGAGTTGGCCACGTTGTGATGGCCTCGACTTTCTTGTGATCCATACGGATGCCGCTTTCCGATACCAAGTACCCTAAAAATTACTTCCTTGGACAAAAGTGACACTTAGTTTTGTTGGCATACAACTTTGCTCCGTGAGAGCTGTAAAAATTTGGCGAAGATGTGATAAATGTAGCTCCAAAGTTGTGCTAAAACCAAGATATCGTCAAAATAAACAACGACACATCGTCCAATAAATGGCTTGAAAACGTGGTTCATTAAGCGATGAAAGTACTTGGAGCGTTGGACAAGCCGAAAGGCATAACCATCCACTCATAAAGCCCGCCGCGCGTTTTGAACTTTGTTTTCCATTCGCCCCCGTCCGCATACGAATTTGATGATAGCCACTCCGCAAATCGATTTTGGAAAATATGTTGGCGCCGTCTAATTGGTCAAGAAGATCGTCAAACCGAGGTATAGGAAAACGATATTTGATGGTAATTTTGTTGACTGCGCGGCTGTCAATACACATTCGAAAAGTACCATTGGGTTTTGGGACCAGCAACGCGGGTACGGCACAAGGACTCATACTTTCCCGGATAAGGCCTTTCTCGAGTAACTCGGTAACTTGCGATGTAACTCAACGAACTCTTTAGGATTCATTCGGTATCTTTGGTTTATTCGGATACTAGCACCGCACAAAATCAATGCGATGTTGTATCTCGCGCATCAATGGTAGTCCGGCAGAATGTCCTCGGAAAGATATCGAAAATTCATCAATGAGTGGGATCGACCATTGGCGAGTCCGTGGTTGTTGGGTTTTCTTCGACCACTACTAAACCAAAAACTGTGGCGGATTGGTGTTTGGCAAGCCCCACAAAATCAGTCTTTGTTAATGGTGCGATGTGGGGTGGTTCATCGCGTGGGTTAAGGGGAGCCAAAGTAATCTGGAGACCATCTTTCTTGAAGGAGTAGGTGTTGCGAAAACCATCATGTTTGACACGCCGATCATATAACCATGGACGTCCCAATGAATGTGGCACGATCCATGGGAATGACTTCACACCGATTTCATCCATATACTTATTGCCAATCGAAAGCGCACTAAACATTTGTGAGTAACTTTAACCAGTTACCTTTCTTTAACCATGTGAAATGGTATGGCGCGGGTGGTCTGGATGGGTAAACCAAGTTTGTCAACCATGGTGGTGGCTACCATATTTTCGCAACTTCCGCCATCAATAATAACTGTACAAACTTTCCCTTTTGCTGTACACTTAGTACGGAAAATGTTGTTTCGTAACCAGTTAGTGTCGTCATCGGGGTCAGCCACAGTTGTGTTAAGCAACCTGCAAGAAATAAGGACTTCACCCCCGATCGGGGTAAAGGACTTCCGGGGCATCCTCTTCTTCCGTATCATACTTTGGTTCTGCTTCGTCCACCAAGACGAGAACTTGTTTGTTTGGACAATCTCGTTTAATGTGACCCAACCCTTGACACTTGAAACACCGTAGGGTATTTGAGGTACCGGGTTGAGGAGTAGGAATAGCATGTGGGTCGGCTTTGATTGGGCCGATCCGGGTGTTGGTAGAACCTCCAGGTGTTGTTCTGGGATACGGTGGGAACTTGGAGGACCCTTTATTTTTTAGAGCGAGTTGGCGTTCCACTCTCAAAGCAAGTTGGCAAACATCAGAAAACGAATAGTATTGTTGTAATGAAACAACGTCCGCAATATCCGAGCGGAGAATACTCAAGAAACGGGCAATAACCTGTTCGTCATCTTCTTCCGCGCCACAACGCATGCACATGCGTTCAAATTCACTAATTAGGTCCTCAACTGATAAAGAACCCTGTTTGAGCGTCTGATAATCCAAGTATGCATCCTGCTTGTGTGTAACAGGAAGAAACTTAGCCCGTAATAGGCGTTTCATCTTGTCCCATGTGTCCACTTTGTGTTTCCCCTCCCTGTAACGCTTAGTCTGCACATGGTCCCACCATAACGAAGCATATTTTTTTAACTTAATTGCAACAAGTTTTACCTTTAAATTGTCGGGGATATCACGAAGGTCAAATATGCGCTCCACAGTCTGGAGCCAATCTAGAAACTCGTCTGGTTGTAACCTGCCTTCAAACTCTGGAATTTCTGTGCGTAGACCTAAGGAACGAAGCGGGTCTACCGGTGGTTGTGGTGGTCGCGGGTGTGGTCTATGTTGTCTGTTATGTGGATGGTGTTGGCGATGGTCACGACGGGCGAAAAGGTTGTCATAGCCGTCGTCCCTGTCATCATGCTCATCGACAATGGAATTGGTTGCCATGTTGTCTACTCGCCGTGACTGCCAAAAGAGTTAGTTTCCAAATCACGAACCCGTTGACGGAGGCGTTCGATCTCAGCATCTCGAGGATCACGTTCTTCATATCCGTTGCCTCCGGCGGCGAATCGACGGTATGTATCGTTGCTTGTCATACTGAGAGTTCTGGTCTCGAATACCACTGATGTGGTTCGCCATCGAAACCGGTAAAGATCTCGACCAACCGAGAAAGATAAACAAGAACACGTTTGGTTCCTAAAAAACTTTAATAAATTTCAACCAACCACCAAAAGAGTTTACAATGCTTAAATAGAAATCCTAAGAATCAAAAGATAAACATGCAACCTAAAGTGATAAGCACAAACACGAAAGCGAAGCAAACACGAACTCAAACTCTCTTTATTACTTGGTTGGAATGGGCTTCACTCGTTGGGCTGGTTCTAGCCACTTTCATAAACCAGCTCATCTTGTCTTTGGGCCTGGCTAACGTCCGGATCCGTATCAATAATCTTAGATATTCTACCAGAATTATGGAAGTTTACTTTCTAAATAAAGTGTTTCGACCCTTTATTTGCGTGGGTATCACGAAATCCTTATTGGAATAACTTAAGAGAATCACTTAGTTCCTAGGCATAAGAGAACTAAGCAAAACAAAGAGGAATTATTGGTTTTTGTATGTAAGAATGAGGCCAATGTTTCTGTTAGAAAACACAAACTTTTGACAAATACAAGACGGTTAAAAACGAGTCAACACCAAGAGACATGTTAGTTGTGTTTTGATGGAAAAACTGTTAAGTTCTTTGATAACAATTCATCAAAATTGTTTAGTATGATTAAGAACGTCGGGGATAAAAAGGAATGTATATCAAAGAGTAAATTACATAAATGGTCTCTATGGTTTGGCAAAAATTGCATCTACTATCCTTGAGAGTTTAAAGTTGCACTTTTGGTACTTATCTTTGTAAAGAATAACACACATAGTCCTTGCATCTAAGAGACATTAAAACTGATCATTAAATCAACTCATGTGCAAGTCACAAGAGGGCATTATAGCCAATTTTCACTGATTTCTTGGTCAACCTTCAATTTTCTTTTAACTTTAACTCTTTTTATTCAAGTTCATAAAGCCAAATTGCAGCATAAAACCACACATATACCAAGTTTCACTATCTTTTTAAAGTTTACATATACAAAGATTTATAGTTCCTATCCATTTTTTCTTCAACTGAACATTAGAATTTGAATATTTTCCCAGTCGATGGATTCCATCTTTTAGAAGAGTAGCATCAGCTTGGTTCTTGATATTCATTTGGGATGAATTTAAAATTACTTAAAAACCATCACATAATCTCTTTTTTGGACAATGAAAGATCTAACCCACGTTGTGCTTACAAATCTCTTCAAATGACGACGACCTTTCATCTTTTGCAATAGATGTGCTTACATGCCATTTGAGATTACAGAAAGGAATATTGCTAACTTCCTTTTCAATGGGTATTGTACATTAACAGTTTATAAATAAGATCTAAGCATCAATCATTAACCAACAACGGTAGCCAAAACTGACACCGGTGTTATTAAATATATGTAAACTTTTAATGAATTAAAGACAAATTTACCCTTATGTGCAAGGCACATGAGGGTTCTTAACGCTAATATTTAACATTTGTTAGTAAAAGGGACCATCGGTGTTATTCTTTAGCAAGTTAAGGATCATTTGTGCAACAAAAAAGTTTCAAGGACGATAGATGTAATTTTGAACAAATCACAAGGACGATCCGTGTAATTTACTCTATTATATCAAATGAGTTTATATTTCTGAACTTGGTAAGGTGGGCCATATCTTTAAGGGCTATTGCTAGCAAAAACCATCAATTAATAACACTAATCAGTTATCTGAATTAGTTTAAAGCAATCACTTACGGTGGACTTAGTGGCAAAAAGCTTGTGACACTAAATTACTAGAAATCTCAAGTTCAATTCTTATTTGGTGCAAACAACCCTATTACTCGGTTTGTGTTTGTGTAGCGGTGAGCTCAAACCTTATGGATTGGTCGGCCTAAAATTAGTTTGACAACAAGAAACTAGCATTTGCATTTTGTGTAACTGCTCATACTCAAAACGCTTTCTAAAAAAACACTAGAATCTTGCTGCTATCGTTATGCTTATCAAATTACATATATACCATCGAATTTGTTTGATCATATTTTATTTTAACGTGTATTTCTTTTTACGTTATTATACACTTTATAATTATAGCTACATTTACGTTAGCAAACGCTTTTATAAAACAAACAAATACCACTAACTACTACTACTTATTGCTTACTGCTACTATTACTGTTACGTCTCGCTAAACATAACAGATATTTCACTTTGTGAAATGTTAGTATCAGATTTACACTCGCCAACTAGCTTACAAGGGACAAGCATATATGAACGAATTTGACTTTAACACTCTTGTATATTAATTATATCAATGAAATGTGCATCGTGGCTTGTTCGTTCAAATCTATCATTTAATACGTATGTCGATCACCTATTGATCATGTCGGCTTAATGTTGGTTTATTTTATCACACGACACCTACACTTCACACTTTGTTATTCCATTTAATATGCATTTAGACACATGTTGCTTATTACTATATTATACTAAAAGCAGGAACAACTTTGCAAAACATTTGCATTAATTGCAGAACTTTGCCAACTTGGCGAAAATTTTTGAGGTTCAGTGTCGTTGCGAAGTAAGTCCTTTAACATTAATAATCTTTCGCAACTTGGCAAAAACAACCCCGAGGTTTAAATGTCGTTCAAAGTAAGTCCTTTAAGCAATCCCACAGATGTGCGGTTTTCCAACACTCGTTAGTATTAAATCAATAAACTGTTTGGATTCTCTATGTTAATATTGCTTTTAAACTCAATCTTTAGTCATGGTTTTTTTTTTTTTTTTTTTTTTTCTAAGAATATAAATTTTAAACTTTTTGCATGGCTTTCCCCCTCTAGTTTTGTTGGCATAAAAATCTCCATACCATAGAAATCTCATGCACACAATTGTTTTCTCACGTAGACATTCGCCGCCACCACCCACGACCGGTCACCGCCCTCTTCCACCAGTAAATCCACAAAGATGACGAAATCGTTTAGACATCGACCATTAAGGGTATGTTTTTGCAAAACCTAAATTGTAGAATCAGAAAAGTATGGTATAGTATTCAGAAACTATATTTACATAATATGAGCTACAAGGTGTATTCTTTTTTCAATAAAAGGCTGTTTGCGAAGAACTTTATTTGGGGCTATTAGCTTTTTGTTATAAAATAATCTCTTCAAAATAAATAGCTCGTTTGGATCGTTTGGATCGTTAACTTGTTTTATTTCAAACAAATAGCTCTAAATGAAATGATTCATGAGCTTTTTAAACATTTTGGAATGTTAAACTTTAAATTCTTGATATCCCTCTAAACATTTGTTTATAATTATGTATATGTCCTTTTACGTCATTTTACATCTTATAATTACATTTAACATTTAACTTACCAAACACTTTTATTGAAAAAGATACAACAGAAATTCGTGTTAATAGTTTTAGCTTATTAACGAATTACGATTTTATAGTTCTTTTCTGACATAAAGATTCTGTTGGTTTGCCAAACATACCCAAAGTGTTTGGTAAATTAAATGTTAAATTTAATTATAAGATGTAAAATGACATAAAAGGACAAATTTATAATTGTAAATAAATGTTTGGAGAGATATCAAGAATTTAAAGTTTTAACAAATTCAACATATTTAAAAAGTTTCATGAATCATTTCATTTTGGAAATTATTTGTTTGAAATAAGTTTTATAGTTAACGATCCAAACAAAGTTTACTTGGTTTATAAGAGATTATTTTAGAACAAAAGTTTGTTCCTCTAAAAAGTCCTTCCAAACAGGCTCTAAATATAAAATCAGAGATCAAATCATTAAATATAAAATCAGACAATCGTCCAATGATCCTTTTCGAGAGGTTTGGGTTCACACGCCATGGTGTCGCCTCTATCGCCATTTCCTCGGTCTCAGTCACCTCCACGGTCTCCAAAATAGACCCTTCACGCCTCGGTTTTTTTCTTCTTACAGAAGAATCTCTAATACAAATCCTTATTGAATTTGAACAAAACCCTACTTTTTGTGTTGTTGATTCCAAATTCATTTCGTTACTCTTCACATTTCGTGATTTATCCCCTCCACCTCATTCATCATTTAACAAATCGTATCCTATTAAATACCCTAATGAATATTCTCTTTTTTTGGCGAATTGTAACCTTGATTCGCTTGTTACAATGGATGTTCATACTGAGCTATATAATAATGATGGAAACAAAAGGGATAGATTATTTATTGGCTGGATTAACTCAATTACCGTTTTTGTAGTTTTTGTTTTCCCTTTCGTATATGTGTTTTCTAGGCTTTTGGATCGTTGAATGTGTTAAAAACAAGTTATCGGTTTATAGGATTCATGTACTTATGGGGTGTTTGCTTGTGATGAAATCGCCCAATTTGATATGTGCTGCAGAGAATCAACATTATGTGAAGATTACTGGTAGGTTACACCCTTAGGGTCTAAATTAAATCTGTTTATTTTGTTGTAAGAAAAAATCGTCTGTCTTATATTGTATCAGGACTAAACAAAGTCTCAAAACCATTTTTTTCGATCTGTAAACCCCCAATACTAAACTTTGATTCTTCTTTGACAGGTACTCCTCATGGATGGGATGTGTTGTTTTACATATTTCAGTTCCTTAGAGTTGTGCTATTGTTTACTGTGATCATATTGATAGGCACTGGATGGTCATTTTTGAAACCATTTCTACAAGAGAAAGAAAAGAAGATTTTGATGATTGTGATCCCCCTTCAAGTCTTGGCCGATATAGCTTCCATAGTGATAGGCGAAACCGGCCCTTTTATTAAAAATTGGGTGACATGGAACCAATTGTTCATGTTGGTCGATGTCATTTGTTGCTGCACTATCATTGTCCCTATCATATGGTCGATTAGATCATTAAGGGAGACTTCCAAAACCGATGGCAAGGCTGCTAGGACTTTAGCAAAGCTAACCCTTTTCCGAAAATTTTACATTTTGGTTATTTGGGTACTTGTATTTCACAAGGATTATTGGTTTTGCTCTCGAGACAATTGCATTGTATAACTATCAACGGGTAGCTAATGAAGAATTAGCAAGCATCGTATTCTATATGGTGATGTTTTACATGTTTAGGCCGATTGCATCTTTTTTTTCTTTTTTTTTTTTTTTTTTTTTTAACGGCGTACATGTTTAGGCAGATTGCATCTAATGAGTACTTTATTATTGTCGATGAGGAAGACGTAGCAGCAGAAGTGGTTCTTAGAGAAGAGGACTTGGAGCTATGATCAAGTTTCAAGATTTGCGTTCATTTTGGTTTTGATGTCCATATGACTTGCTACAGTAGATTATATGGATACAAGTAGTTTTGATCTAACAACTTGGCTTTAAACTATGATATTTATCTATTGTAGGTTGTAACGACTTTGTGATTAATGATAGAGGAGACTCATTCCAACTGCTCAAAATCGAAGTATTTTACCAAGTCAAGGCATCTTGCGTTGTTGATATTATAATCGAGAATACCAGTTAAGATTACAGTATGCTTTGACTCGTTGGTAACCGAATTGAT
Organism: Chrysanthemum lavandulifolium; assembly: GCA_022545495.1. NCBI lineage: Eukaryota > Viridiplantae > Streptophyta > Magnoliopsida > Asterales > Asteraceae > Chrysanthemum > Chrysanthemum lavandulifolium. The sequence goes on along the minus strand of CM040240.1, from coordinate 69,076,159 downwards.
AGATATGCTAATCAAGAACACGTGCTAAGAGAAAAATCAGGACACTAACAAAAATTTGGCTTTCTAATCAGATGTGTTCTATTATATTTTCATTGATCCCCAGTTTATTCACATACATCATGTTTATGCAAGGTAACTTCCGACAACAGAAACGCAATATAGAAAATACGTAACGAGTCCCATAACTTAAATATTCCTGTAATCTTTTTGATGTCGATGAAGAGACAAATAATGTGGATGAAGGGACAAAAGTGTTGCACAAAGTGAGAGCTGAAAGGAAAAAAAGAGTTGTGTCGTATTAAAACTAACTGGATTGTATAATATATAAGCAACGAAACAAAGCCTTAAAGAGTTGTGTTTACTATAAGAATTATGATATTAAAAAAAAAAAAAAAAAAAAAAAAAAAAAAAAAAAAAGACCTTTAGTCAAAATTATCGATCTTTACGGAACAATATCGTCTGCCACCTTAAAATGTCCGACCAAGCGCAATGAAAAACACCATTTGTTGTTCAAGTGTGAATTTAATGTTTTCAGCCTGTATAATATCACAAATTGAACAAATTCAGCTCTTTTAACCTTAAAGACTTATAATCCAAAAACAAACACATAATTTAATCTAATCACTAACCTTACGAAACCCATGTTGCTCCCCTTCATACTCCACCAGAGCAACCGCCAATCCTTTTGCTTTCAAAGCTTGATATATTTTTCTTGCTTGGTTAGGTGGTACAACCTGCAATACAACATGCATCAATTTAATCAAATATATATAACCGATATCCCAAGTTATAGTAATTCGGAAAATGTGTCTAATACCTTGTCTTCCAATCCTTGAAAGAGGATTATGGGGCAAGAGAATTGATCAACAAAATTGATAGGTGATCTGTCGAAGAATTCTTTTTCACCTCCTGGTAAAAGATTTAATATTTGATTAGCTCAAAACTTATGTACAAAAGACGTTTGGCTTTAATGAAAAAAGAATTAGTAGTTACCAACAAGATTATCTATGTATCGGGACTCAAATTTGTGAGTTTCTTCTTTCAACAACTTTAGGTCAGCAACCTGTTTGGAAGAGTTACAATATAATATAAGTGTATTGTTTTGTAAAAGGAGATATAATCTTTCATTCTTTTGATATAAACATTGATTATACTAACTAGAAACACACTCCTAACTCCTAAGTCCTAAATTAAACAGAATAGATTTTTCTTGAGATGTGCCATAAGTAAAATTAAACATTTCACCTTTTCGCAATCTTTTTTTTCTTTTCAAAACGTAACTGTTTAGCCAATTATAAATCAATGAAAAGATGATAATAGAGATGGCGATTATGACTCATTTACCCATGAACGAATCAATTGGGATGTATTTTAATCTCAAATGGGTCAAATACTCGAATAAAAAAAATGTAGCAAAGTGGGGAATGGGTACCCAAAGAGTGTTTTGAATATAGTTTTCAAAGATGACCCTTTTCAGGCCACAACTTAATATCCTTTTAAACTTATAAAGCAAACAAATTTCATATAGAAATTCGACCAAATTTTTGTTGGACAATTCGGCCTGACTTGACTCAAACTTAATAATGGCTTGTTTCAGCCTGAACTTTTAGCCAACCTGCCCATCTTGCCGCCTATAGTTGATAACATACAACTCGGGTTTCCAGTAGTGTTACTATTGAAGAACATACTAGATATTATACTATTAGTCAAAACACTTCTAATAAAGCATGTGAACGGCCAAACATCGCAAAATGTTCGGAATCAAAGCCATATATAACGACAAATTTCAATACAAATGAGCACTTACACCATACAATGAAGCTCCAGCCTTAAATGTCTTTTTAAAAGCAAGTGCAGCGAGTGTGGTGTAACCACCAGCAGAACCTCCAGTGATGCAGAGTCTTTCACCATCTGCCTTTCCACTATTCACCTGTACAAAAAGTATAAATAAACAAATGTCAACATGACTTACAGAAGAGAAAATAGAAGTTCCCGTTAATGATTTTGAAATAATACATATATTTTGTTTGGTCTTTTACCAAGAACTGAGCACAACTGCAACAATCATCGACATCCACTATCCCCCACTTCTTCAATAGCCTTTCACGAAATGCTCGACCATAACCTTCAAAACATAATACGGAGTATAAGAGTAAAATAGTGATTTCAGGAACAGTTGCAGTCATGTAGCGGGTTGGGTAACAGTTCAAAACCAGTTTGAGTCATAAGACCCAAAAAACTTTTTGTAAAATTCATATAAATTGTGCCAAACTGTCGAATATGATTACCAAATATATATTTATTACAACAAAAAAATGAGTTTCTTTTTAAAAAGTAAACAGTTTGAAATTGCCATCTCTAATAATGACCTTTAATGCCCAACAGATACTAAACAACAAATCTTGATCGAATTTGATGAATATCAAACTTTCCAAATTTAAACAATACACAAAAATAAAAATGTGTTAACACATACCAGTACTTCCACCATAATTCACATCAACAAAAGCCCAACCACGACTGGTCCAAAACTGAATATTAAGATTTAATATCCCACGTGCCTCACCTGTAGGTCCCCCTGTTCCACAAAATGTGAAATACTTGTGTAATTAAATAATATGCATATATATTGTGGAAAAGCTACATAGCCCAACAAATAAAAAGGCATATTACTAAAAACATGCGTCCATGCACTTGATACTTAAACTTGCAAATGTGACTTTGCTCATTTAATACAATAGACGAATACCCGTGCATAGCCACGGTGTATAGTGGCAAATAAATATACTTGTGAATTTGTTGTTATGGTGTGACCCTTGACGCAACACGTAAGGGTTCAATTTGTAGTCATTGCGAGAAAAAAAAAAGTCTGAGCTAGAAACGAAAAAATGATAAAAGTTTGAGGATTAAAAAATATTTAAACTATTAATTTAATGGTGGACGTTGTTACCATCTTTAATTAAGGGTCTATAAGTAATTGAACTTTACTCATTTTTAAAGTTTTTAAGTTCTGAGAAAAGGTGTTTTTTCTTTATGTATAGTAGAGAAGAGATAGAAGGGAGTGTAATTAGTTGATTACCGTGGCTATTCAACAGCAATGGAGGTTTTTCTTGTTGACTGGCTTGATAAACAGGATTAGTTGGTGGATAATAGTAAGCATATGCCATCTCACCAGGAACTTCTGTCGGAAATTCGATAAATTCTGGAGAACTAAAATAAGACTTGTATTCTGAACTAGTCAGTGAAGAAGACCAAACGATCTTGAAATCAACTACATTTGATGCCTGATCATCCAAAGTCACCTGGTCCACAAACAACTATTAGAGTAGGATCGACTTTGATTATTGATTTCTTACTAAAATACGGGTGTTTATATTTGCGTATTAGAACTGATTATCTGATAGCTGCAACTTGAAATTCTGCTTCAGATAATGTAACTATTTTTGTGTTTTGCAACAGATTATCTTCGGGTAAACTAGAATTACCTTTTAAGCTAATTTGATAGATTTTTACTCCCAATGCAAAATAACATATCCAATTTTATCAAAAAATAAACTATTGTCAATCAAATATATTACAAGTTCAAACAGCAAAAACACATCCAGACACTATCTTCTACAGCATGTTTTATTTCACCAAAAGTAGGAATAGTACCTTGGCTATTGATGTAGGATGAACTCCAGATGCCCCTTCAACGTACAGACAGCGTACACCCGAAGTCTACATACACAATATTTTAATTAATGACAAAAAAATTGGAAAAGACAATACAATCATCACGAGAAAGGTGTATTGAGATTACAATATTCCTTAAATCTGTGAAAGGGGTCTCGAGGACAGATAAAGTGTTCTTATTCTTGTCCAGAATTCCGAGATAAGAGCGTCCTTTCTGCCTGCAAATCAACCACTTTTTAATTGTGATTTAACTAGACAGTAAACAAAAGAATGAAAAAATAATTAAGTAAAGCAAAAGCAATACTTGACCTGTAATTGCAAGCAATTAAGTTCTTATGCTCCTTAATGATTTCATACGAGTTCATGCCAAAAACCCATAACGGTCCTGCTAATTCAGCCTCTAATGAATATATTGGCGCAACCGTGTTATCAATTCAACCTGTATGAATAAGAAAATTTAACCTTTAAGTTTGTAAAATTAACTAGTTAAAATTTACCTTTGATCAAAAAATAGGAATTGACACCATGAAGTTCATATACAAGATTTTACAGTATGAATCAAGAAAGAGTAAGTATTCGGAGATTACCCATCTATGAAGATTCCAGAATCCATTTTTTCTATCAGTGACAAAGAATAATTCCCCTGAAGTGAAAAAGATGCTAATGTGATTAAAGAATCTTAGGCCATGATTCCAAAATGTGTAATTTTATGTCAATAATAAATTTACCTTCATCAGACCACTTTGGTTCAGTAGGCGATTCTACTATTGTAGGATCACCCCCTGCCACACATACACGTTTATAAACATCTCTACACAAGGAAACAAAAAGGAGATCACTTTGTCAAGATAATTATTTAAAATATATATATATATATAAAACAGTACTTTACAGTACCATTCTAGATCAATATAAACCGTTAGATCACTTAATCAATGGATGAGATTATTTGTGCCTTTAATGTAATTAATTGAAAGATAAAGCCATTATTTAAAAAGATAAAAAAGCTAAAAGGGTAATGTAGGTATTTTATATTATCCCAAAAAATTGCCAGATCTATATTTCTCGCACAAATCGATAAACCGCTCTCCAAAAAACCTACACCTCTTTCTCTTTAGATCAATTTGTTCGGCCACCTAAAAAAACATCACCAATTTTTTTTTGGAGAGCAATCATCAATCTGATATCTACAAGTCAGTAAGTGGTTTAATCCATTTATTTTTTCTTTTTTGTAGACGTGATTTTGTATTGGTTTTAATGCTACGTTTTCTTTTTCGATCTTAATTTTTTTGTTTGTGTATTTTATTGGATCGAGCAGGTGTGGATCTGGGTGGGAGGTTTTGGGTCGACGCTGTCGTTTGTAGTTCCGTTAAAGTCTCCTTTCTTTATGATCTTCATGGTGGTGGTTTTTCGTTAGGATATAAAAGGTTATCTAGTGATTGTTTTTTTTTTTTTTTCTCGAAAACCAAGTTTTAGTGGTTTTGGTCATTTTCCAGCAGGTTACCAAAGAAAAGTTAAGGTGAACTTTGAAATCCTTTTCATCTCAATATTAAATTGCAATTTCGAATGTTTTTTATGTGTTTTTCTTATTTTATTTTAAATCGTTTTTAAATTAAAGCAATGTGATTAAAAAAAAAGAAAAAGAAAAAAAACACTTCGTGGTAGTTGGTTTTAGTTATATTTGGCTTGGATAATGGATGGTCACTTTAATTTCTTATTGCAATTGGTTTGGTCCACACTTTGCAATTCTCATTAACATTTTAAGTGATAATTTTTGAAATTATTTGGAATCTTGTTGATGATGAATCGTATTCAGAGACTTACCAACAAATATTACTTAATGAGAATAGAGTTTTTAATTGTTTGTTCACAAGTAAAAGAATCTCGAAATATAAGATTTGGATAGATTAACAACCAATGATTTTTTGTTTTGGGATTTTAGCTAGGTATAAAATTAGTAATTCAGTTGCATAGCTTTTTTTTCTTTCAAATCTTTCTTGTCTTTATATTTGTTTTTGTATAAAAATTTGGTTTTTGGTCAATTTGAACAGTAATGCATATATGTTATGGTAAATATTGCATATATGCTATGGTAAGTGTGCATATATGTTGTAGTAAGTTTAGCAATGAAGTGTGTATCAAATGTTTATGTGCGTTTCTTATTAACTTGACTTAACAAAGATGTTCTAGTTTAGTAATGAATGCAATGAATTTTATAGGTTAATAGCTGGCTCATCTTGTTTAACCACATTATTTGGATATCGTGTCGTTTAAATATAAAGAGCTAGTTATTATTTATTGTTTGCAGGTTCTTCATGATGAGTAGCGCAACGTGCACATATGTTATGGGAATGGTACTCATATGTTCTAATGAATATGATTAGAAAGTGAAGCGTGCACATATATGTTCGTGGAAGAGTGCACACATGTTCTTAGAAGAGTGCACACATGTTTTTGGTTGACGTGTACATATATACTTAACAAAATACATTTGTATTTTAAACTGTATTTTATTTTATATCAATTTTTGTGTATACTATTTATATTTTTGGTTTGTTATAAATTTAGAGATTACATGTATATGTTTATGTTTATGTTTCTTGTTATAAATTTGAAGATTAAAAAATGTACACAAGAAAACATATATGCAATTATCACTTTAATCAAAACAAGTTTGATTTATAAACAATTGTACACAAGAAACATATGCAAATTTACAATATTTTTAAAAAAAAACACATATGCACGTCAGTTTCCTGAAAACATGTATACTGAAGAAAAAAAAAAATGATTCCGAAAAATAAGGGATTTAAAAACGTTTTTTTAATAAAAAAAAATTAGCAAAAGAAACTAAAAATATGTTTGACTATTATGCCCTTTTCAATTAAATAAAATGTTTATTAATACTAAATTCTATTGGTCTAAATGAGTACTGTAAAGTATATAATATTGTACTGCATAGAATACGCCCTATATATATATATATATATATATATATATATATATATATATATATATATATATATATATATATATATATATATATATTCTATCAAGAAAGGTGTGAACAATAGATAGGTCTTCTTTAATCATTTGCCAAATATAAGCTAGGCAGCTTCAGGAACATGATATGTATATAGTAACCAAAATGGAGTAATATGATATGGGACGACAAACACAAGCCCATATGATAGCCCTAGCACTGAAAATCAAGATCTATAAAAAAGATGGGTCCAAGCTTATGACATACCCAAGGGAACCATTTCAACACCTAACTGGAAACCAAAAATGTGTTCACAATGTTTATTCCTATCATATATTCGTATGGCGTAGCTAAATGATGGTAAAGGAATCGTGTTTGCTATGTCCGGTTTTAGGAGTTGCCATAACCTGAAATATGAAATTTATGCAGTATACTGCAGAGTGCAGACCTGCAGCCAAGAGACAGTGATAAAAGCGTTGTTTTATCTTATGAAACTAATTATTTGCCATTAATCTAGGTTGTCTGCTTCCCCTAAAAAATTTAATGATGTTACCCTAACACTGCTTGTGCTTTCATTTGTCATCATGCCAAATAAATGACTTTTGGGGAGCAAACATTGCCACCAATAGATGAAACTTTATAAAATATCTGTAATGGTAACGGATGAATTTCAAATCTGAGCCTAGTTTTTGCAAAAAGTGAATCAATGGACTCTTCTGATACAGAGTTTGATGAGTCCAATTGTTGATTCGCTCTTGCAAATATGGCTTATATCTCCCATCTCTTTCAATTGCAAAACTCTCGAGGGATTCTCTATTGGTGAAAATATTCTCAGAGGTTGTCCATTTCAGGATGGCAAATGAAAGAACATGTTTGGTCAACAATTACACTTCTCAATTATACTCCTTTGGGAAAGGTGACAAGTGACAACCCACAACAAAAAGAGCAGACACATCAGTTTAATAAGATAAAATAACAACCCTCTTGCTCCTTCATTCCTAGGTGCAGTCTAGTCCTTCTTAAATGCAATTCTCCATGTTCTCAAAAGGCATAACAAACGCTAATAAACAAAATATTTAATATTATTAATTAGTTAAACCATACACATTCCTAATATTTGTATTGTGGTAAAAAATCTAACAAGTTAGGCACAAATGCAGCTCCAATAAGGTGACCAAAAAACTCGCATAAGCATTTATATAGGTTACATGGATTTACATATAAGATAGACTCTGTGAGAATATATACAGTTGACATGAATAATAGCTTGGCAAATGCCAGATATACTAGGGTTAACTTAACAGCAAATGTCAATTAAGCGAGAGTGCGAGACCTTAACTTAAAGGTTATACATGCATTCAAACTACAAAGGCTAACCTAATCAATTATATGAATATCGTTAAAAAAATATAACACGAAAAACAGAGCATTGCGCTTACCCGGTATCTGAAATATAGCCAACCCAAAGTTCCGATCTATCCCATGGCATGTTAGGGTGACTCCATTCAATCCATGCCAACCTTTTTCGATGAGGATCCAGTCTCGGAAATGCATAAAAATCATTCCCTTCAACTAATACTGTTGGCTCTGCTTATCATCATATATATATGATAAAAATGATTATTTATCATTATAAAAAGTAAAGTCAGGGTCAACATTGAGAGCACGTATGTGAACCATACCTTGAATAGTGTTATCACCGAGTGCTATTGATACAATGCTTGTGATTCCATTTAAGCTACTTTCACGTCGATCTAACAAGAACCCAAATGATAATAATGTATTGATGATAATGAAATAGTTTAGAAAGATATACGAAAAAAATAATGGGCACATAACAAACAATGTACCTTCCCTAACAGCGATAAACCGATTAAGTGGTGTATCATAAACTCCATCCGCATAGCTCACCAAAGGTCCACCATAATCAGGGGTAAGTGGCAAAGGTGCTGAATCTACAGCCAGAAAACAAAATCTTTAAAATTCTAAACACTCGTAAGCTTCTGATACTATTGACTTTCCTGGTAAACCAGAAGTCCAGAACTACTCATTTTGACAGCTAAAATCATATATCAGAATAGTTTTATAAAAAAAATAGCTACCAAGCGCCCTCTAAATAATTTCACAAGCCTTTAATAAGCATATCTATCTATTGTACATAAATTTTAGGGCAATACAAAAGCATACATACAATGTCATAATCAATAATTAATATGTCTAACCTTTTGAATCTATTGACTGCTTGTAAAGCCTTTGATCTTTGTAATTCGAAAAAACTAAAGTTTCTCCGGAAATTGAGAAAGCACCACCACCATATTCTTGAGCAACTGTACGTATTGAAAATTCTTGGGGCGTTACGTCACTCGCTTCTTTGTTTTCACCATTCCCCCCTCTAACTAAAACTGATCGTCTATAAAAACCATTATAAGAGAACACATTATGATAACTAGCATCTTATAAAAACTCAAATAAATATGCTGTTTCGAGCAAGTTAACAGGTTATTCTGTTTAAACATTTTTTTCATACAACTTATTTGGGTATTTAGATGGATAAAAAATTCTGCTATATAATTATTATTGGTTGAATAAGCACTTTCCGTGAGTAGTACTATCAAAGGTGCTTATTTCTAACCGCTTAAGGGGTTTTTTTTTGGGCTTATATAGCAGGCTTAATGGCTTATTTGGTTTTGGGCTTATGCTTCATAAGCTCACTTTCTTTGGCTTATTTTCAAACTTTTCGGCTTATATAAGCTTATCATCACATAATAACCTTATATAAGCCAAAAAGTTTCAAAATAAGCCAGAAAAGTGAGCTTATGAAACATAAACCCAAAACCAAATAAGCTATGAGCCAAAACAAACACCCCCTAAAATGAGCATAAACTATAAAGAAATTGCTTATCAGTTTAAAAAATAGGCATGTAACAACCTATCTAGGGCCTTTGGATTAGCTTATTTAGCCAGCTTATAGGCTTATTAGATTTTGAGAAAGCCCACCTTTTAGAACTTATCAAATCAAGCTTATGGCTAAATAATAAGGTAATCCAAACACCACCTTAATTATTAGAAAAACAATCCCAAACACCCCCCTTAATTAATTATTAATAATACCCTGATTCAGTAGGACGTGATTCGAGCCAAAAGAGTTGACCATTTGAGTCAACAGCAGTGCCACCAAGTCCTTTAGCAGCACCCGAAACAACGTCGGATGTGATCGGTGAAGCCCAAGAACCATACGACGCACTGATCTTTTGCTCCGTTGATGATGACATTGTTGTAATGAGTCCCTGGAATATCTCAAAAATTTTGGAAATGAACGACACCACGCACACGAAAAACATCATAGATTGAGAGTGATGACTAGTGTGTGTTTTTACACATTGAGTGTGTTTTAATGAAGAGTAAGGTGCAGTTTGGTTGAGGGGTGTGGTATGGTTTCATTGAAATAAAGAACAAAGATGCGTGTTTGTTTTGTCAAGTGGGCCCCTAAAGTGTGAATCAATCAATTCTTTTCAATCCTAGGCAACAAGACTAGTATCCAAAAAAGTTACTTGTGCCCTTTTGGTTTTGTAGGTGGGCTTAAGATTAAGATTTGGATTTGATGTAGGAGAAAAAAAATATATTATAAAATAGATAATTTATTATTTTAAAAAGTTATATATAACTTTAATTATATATTAAAAAAAAAATGTGATATAATAATAGAAGTGGGGTCCATGTATATTGAAAAATGACAAAAAGAAACCGAGTAACTTTTTTGGATACCAGGCTTGTTGCCTAGGATTGAAAAGAATCGATTGATTCCCACTTTAGGGGCCCATGTGACAAAACAAACAGGCATCTTGATAAATTATTCCAAGAAACAGCAGCAGCAGTAAATGTCGCAGAAAACTTTACAGCTTAATACCGGTAATATTTAAATTCATGTGAAATTTCTCTATAAAAATGACACGGTCAGATGCAAGTTAACTTCTACTTCAAGAAGCAATATGAATACAGAACGGAAAAAATAAGATAGATAAATATCAACCTCTTTGTCAGGTAGGATGTCATCAATATCGTACTACTGTGCCATGACTAAAGCAAGAGCCTACTGAAATTTAATTGCTTGCCACCACAACAATTTAAAGTATCAAGAACCACATCAAACTGCACAACAATAGCTAAATTATTAAATCACAAATGTGAATGGGAACATAAAATGGGTTCCACAACCAACGTTGGTTAAATGTTAAGCATTCATTTCAACGACAGGGAAGAAAAGCATAACAAAAAAAATAGATGTAGTACCACATTCTAACTACGCATTTACTAACCTGATCTTAGGCGATGACTAATAAGGGGGAGAAGGAAGCTTGAAAACTTGTCGTCCAGGCCTTAGCAAAGACAGACAAGAAGAAAGAGAGTATTTTTTACTTACTAAAAGCACAAAATCAACTGCGTTTTTTTTATAATCATAATTTTTGCAACAATCTTGTATCTATATACCATTCCATCAGCTCGCTAACTTTGATTTGCTTAAGAGTGGTGATAGAACCATAGTCTGGCATTTAAGATAGGAATAACGCTTCACTATGTATCAACAATATATGCACAACACATGTTGTACACACTTTTTCGACGTGAATGTGCTTTAAAATATACTCAGACGTTCCATTAACTATTTAGCAAATGACTAAAATAAACCACTTATGACACCTATTTATACCAAATATTCAAATTAAAATTAGATTTAATTTTTAAAGTGATTTTTTTGAACTAATAAAGAAACGATAGCAATGAGAGGTAACACTTTAGGACATGTTAGGTCTACGGATATGGAAATGAAGGACTTGGTATCATTCCTGATAGGACCGTATTTTTTTCATTTGGTCAAACAAATCCATTGGTGTTTGTTTTTTCGTTTTTAACCATTCGTATTGACCTCATGGTTGTAGTGACTGATTACCGCAAAACAAACACCTCAAGACATTAGACCACATTATCTAAGAGAAATCGACATTGTTTAACATCACTACAATCTTGAATACTTCCAACTTCCAATTTCAATTGACTAATTAACATTAAAACTAATCAAATTTTCATTTCCACAATAAAAATAGAGACTCTGGCAACAAATTGTGTTATTTTCTAATCACGCTAAGCAAATGAAGAAACAAAAAAAATACTTAACCCGAACCCCAAAATTGCATCAATTTCTGAACAGAAATAGAGCATACCTTTGAAGGTTTTACAAAATTTGTTCCATGGATCTGAAATTTCTACTTTTTTTTTTTTTTTCCGAAATTGAGTCTGTTTGGGACAGAATAATGCTGCAAAGATTGCTTAGTGCGAATAGCTCATTTCACTTTTCATTGCATCGGCGTTGAACACACTTCCCGTGAGCATACTGCACAAACACCGAAGTTATTCAGTATATTTCTACATGTAATAATTACCATAATATCACATTTACATAAGTATTTTGCTAAATAGTCCAAAGAAATGAAGTTATTGACAGCGTTGAATACCTTAAAACTGTCATTGCAAGAGCAGGGTTTCTCCAAAACATCAACGGAATCTTACTCTTGACAAATACAACACGTTGCCATTGATAATAGAGGTGCTTACTCGTCATCATATTCATCCACTACAACAGCAACTGCATCAGAATATGAGTGACCTCACTCCTTTTAATGGGTCGATTCACATCCAGAGCCAAGTGATCACCCATCTATTTACAACGGATGTCTGTATTTGCACAACATCAAACAACCTTGAATTAAAAAAACAAAAGCCACAAATTTGTTACTATTAATGCCTATAATCTAGAAATAATGCAGCAGATGTGATCCGACTCATCAGCTGCTGAAATACATGCAATTTTGGGGTTAGGGTTACGTGTTTTTTTAAGGTAAATCAAAAAACCACAAATTTGTTACTATTAACTTAAAGATTTGAGTGACATTCCAATGTTTATGTGTATTAGAGAGACACATGGTAGTAACTATTGACTTCTTATCTTTTCTTATAATCATCCTGAACCTTAAATGCTTTATGCTTCCAACGCTTATGAAGCCTTTTTTGATAATTGACTTAGTATCATTGTAGATATAAAAAGAAATGCATGGTAAATTCTATAGTTGTTACAGACACATAACTTACATTCTTGTCAATAAAAATATAGCAGCACTTTCTTGTTCTTCCAAATGACACCCATTTTCTTAGCACTTTGATGTCAAGAGGTTCATGTTCAGCTACCAATCTTCACTACCATTTTACTGGTAAAAAGGAATATATTAAAAGACATACAAAATTATAAATATGCCATAATAAAATCTTGCTAGCTACCACTGTTTTCAAATCTGTTGATGTAACAAACTATTACTATTTCATTACCAATGCAAATGCAAGTGACATTATATAACACATAAAACGTACTAATGTTTAGATCACGTGACCACATCATCATTTTATATGTTATAGAATGTTACTTATTACATACATAAGTAACAACGTAAATGTTTGTTACATCAACCGATAAAAAGAAGAGCCTTTAACTGTATAGCATATGATAACAACATGATGAAAAAGTGTTTCCTTTTTTCCCTAAAATATATGACTTTGTACATGGTTCCTATTCAAGATTTGTTGTCCAAATCTCGCTAATTGGGTTATTATGTTGCATTCGTTTTGTTTTAGGGGATTAATCATCTATCTTTAGAACTCATTGAGTTAAAGCAAGCATCAGTGGTTGATTTTCGAGATAACATCATTCAAATTATGCATCCTTCATCAGGTGAAGTTTTAATTTTGTTTTCCTTTCAAATGGTGGTCAAATGTGAGTATCGAAAACCACAAACAGCTAAAATGTACCTGCTAATGACAGCAGCATGTGAATGGGGTTGGCATCAGTCAAAAGGTGGATATTTTCCATGGCGTGCTTGATGATGTCACAAACACCGGATAAGCGCCAAACTGCATTTTTTTCACATGAACACCTTATTCTAGTGTCCCAGTAAACGAAATCAGTTTTATTGCAGCTAGTTTTGAACCAACACCCGTAAACAATTAGAATGCTGCCATCATGCAAGTTTAGGCATGCATCCGTTTTAGGCGCCTCAATAATTCTTCCCCCACTTTCCCAATTAAGGTGACTTTTCTCTATAAGCACACCCTTATGTAGCATCTTGTGTAGTTATTTACATGTCTAAGACTTTTACTCATCTGGATTCTACTTTTTTAAATGAACCGTGGAGCATTAAGTAGTACTTGAGTTAGCTACAAAACCATATATAGGTTGAATCGGCAGCCTTTCTATTTCTATCTTTCTTAGATGCATAAGTTTAGGATTTGGGTAAATAGCAGGCAGGAATTGGATTAGATTATTTTGTTATTGTATTTGCTAAAAGAGAATACTGAAAAAATGGCATATCATTTAACGATAATAGATGAGTTTGAAAAACACAATTTTGCAAACAGCTAATCTGTTTTCATATTGCAATCCCAGACACACCTTTACAATAGTCTAATAATGACACATAACCATCAGTTTATATGTTCTCCACTTGTAATCAAAACATAAACTGAATTAAACCGCGATATATGCTTATTACTTAAATGTCGACAATTTGCAAAATAATAGGCATCATTCAACTTACCACAAAACAACCACAACCACGCCGCACCTCCTAATTCAAAATTAATACAGAATCGGTGAATTAGATTGACCCACAATGAATCGCTGCTGGATTCATCTGCAATTTTTGTTACTTTGATGATATTATGAGATGAGATGGAGAAGATGAAGAATAAGGTGAGAGAAAGAGAAGCTGTGGAATTTTTGTTACTTTCACATATCAACCAATAGCAATGCACTGTTTTTCGGAAAATAAAAATTAGAGTAATCTGCAAAATACATGTTTACAGCATAAACTATTATTTATTTACATCCTTCGTTAGCCAAACGTTACCATTCTAGATCGCAGTCACTAACTCAGTTAGTTTTTCGTTAAGTCTTTAGGGAGGTACATTTTGGTCTTTTCTTTCATCTGAGAGATGTATTTTGCCTAACTCTTTACATATCTTGAGGGATGTATTTTGCAATATACTTTATCCTTTACTTTTTTTTTTTTTTTTTTAATTCATATTATTATTATTATTATTATTATTATTATTATTATTATTAGAGTTAACTATTTATATAAAAACATTTTATCGAAAATATTACAAAATTTCCAAAATTTTATAAAAATTCGAAAATTTTATAAAAAAATTCAAAATTTTATAAAATTCTATAAAAATTCGAAAATTTTATAAAAAATTTATAAAAATTCGAAAATTTTATAAAATATTCGATAAAATTTTATAAAACATTTTCGACAAAAAAATTTCTTTTTCTTATTTGAATACTTTTGTCAAAATTTTTATAAAAATTTTAAACATTTTTTTTTTTTTTTTTTTAATACTTTTTGATTGAATTTTTATAAAAATTTTAGACAAAAAATTTCTTTTTCTTTTGAATACTTATTAATGGAATTTTTTATAAAAAATTTTTTTTTTTTGAATACTTATTGAAGAATTTTTATAAAATTTAGACAAAAATTCTTTTTCTTTTGAATACTTTTGACTGAATTTTTATAAAAATTTTGAAAAAAACTTTTTATTTTTGAATACTTTTTGACGGAATTTTTATAAAAATTTTTTTGTCGAAAATTTTGTATAAAAAATTCGTCAATAAGTATTCAAAAAAAAAAGAAATTTTTGTTTAAAATTTTAATAAAAATTCCGTCAATAAGTATTCAAAAAGAAAAAATTTTTTTCAGAAATTTTTTATAAAAATTCGTCAATAAGTATTCAAAAAGAAAATAAATTTTTTGTCGAAAATTTTTATAAAAATTCAGTCAAAAGTATTCAAATAAGAAAAAGAAATTTTTTGTCGAAAATTTTTATAAAAATTTTATCGAATTTTTATAAAATTTTGAATTTTTATAAAATTTTTGAATTTTTATAGAATTTTACAAAATTTTTGGAATTTTTTATAAAATTTTCGAATTTTATAAAATTTTGGAAATTTTATAATATTTTCGACAAAATGTTTTTTATATAAATAGTTAACTCTAATAATAATAATAATAATAATAATAATAATAATAATAATAATAATAATAATAATTAAAAAAAAAAAAAAAAAAAAAAAAAGTAAAGTGTAAAAGTATATTGCAAAATACATCCCTCTTATATGTAAAGAGTTAGTGCAAAATACATCCTCGATGAGTAAAAAAGACCAAACACCCTCCGTTAGACTTAACTAAGAAAACTAACGGAGTTAGTGACTGAGATGTAGAATGGCTAACGTTGGCTAACGAATGATGTAACTAGCCAATAGTTTATAACGGAGATAAGGTCTCAAAGCGTAAACCACATGGATGTATTTTGCGGTTTACTCTAAAAATTAGTAAAAGTTACTCTATTGAGTAGACTAGCGTCGACAGATTTTACTACCAACGGTTAAATTGTTACTCACTCCGTCCTAAATAAATTTCTACTATTAACTTTTTAAGTCTTTGTTATTCAATTTTGACGTTTAATTATTTTGTTTGTGTTATGTAATACTTAAATGGACAAGGATCCTCTCAAGTTGTAAGCACAACTTAACTCAAGTTGATGCATTATGAGCCATTGGATTTGATCTAATGGCTTAAATCAAATCCAATGGTTCATATTGCTCCAACTTGAGTCAAGTAACTTGAGAGGATTTCATCCCTACTTAAATATAGGAATGGATTGAGTTTTAAATGTAGTTTTATTAGTATAACTTTCATCAAGTATTGTAAAACACAAACAAAATAATTTAAAGTAAAAGTTGAAAAAAAAAAGACTTTAAAAGTCAATACCTAACATTTATTTAAAAATGGAAGGAGTACTACATGAGAATAAGTTAATCAACTAAGAGTAACATTTTTTTAAGACTATAAAAGCCAATATTTTTACATGTATAACAATCTTTCAATTAAAAATTGGCCACATGGTCTAAAAAATAACTAACTTGCCATCTTTTTTTTTTTAGCTTTGATACATACGCCTAACTAAAGAGGCTTAAAAGATTGTCGATAAATGAATTGTGCGATGTGATGACTGTATGATTCATTTATCTGATAAATCTTTAAACTCTTTAGTTAGATCCATCTATCATTTTCCTTTTTTTTTTATATAACAAACTTTTAATTTTCTTATTCTAACATTTACTTTCTTAATCATTCTAGTAGCACTGAAACGGGATAAATTTGACGTCGCACAAGTTATCACCCATGCCCGTTATATTAGTAATTCCACATGTATTTTTATTAAACCATTTATCTAAAAAAAGTTATATCCCTTTAAAACACATCGCCCTCCCCTTTTCCCCAATTCCCCTAACGGTTAAAATTTATAAAACCTTAAAGCATGAGTTCATCATCTTCAACTCAATCCATATTAATCCGGGTAAGAAATTTGTAAAATGTTCCGATTGTAATGTGTATGAGTTTCTCGAGGATGATCTTTCAACTGAATACTACAAAGACTTGGTGCTTGGATTCTTTCAAAGGCAGAAACAAACGAGTAATAATGTGGATATTGCACACATGATTGAGGCTCTTGCTTTGGACAAGTCAAGGTTGGAAGATGAGTGGAAGGCTACAAAGTCAAAGTTAGAATTGTATGATAAGTTGTTTTACATTATGGTAGGATGTTTCTCTTTGTTCTGTGTTGTATTTGGTATGTTAATTAGCAAGTAATATAATGGATTTAATGGTGTGATTTTTGTGAATGAAAGTCTTTTATGTATGTTATTATATTGTTAACTGAAATTTTATGGAAATTTCCATGGTTAAGTTTTTGTAAATGATTTGCAGACTCATATTTTAAGTAACATTGTTTGTATAAAATTGTACAAGTTTGGTATATGATTGTGTTTGCATACCCTTGTTATTTCACTTTGTAGACCCATGATTTGCAGACCATTGTTAAATGAGATTGTTTGTACAAATTTGGTATAAGTTTGTGTGCGCAGACCCATGATTTGCAGACCATTGTCAAGTGAGAATGTTTGTACAAGTTTGGTATAAGTTTGTGTGTGCAGACCCATGATTTGCATACCAATGTTTGTATAAAATGGCTTTAGTCAAATGGTATTTGTGATGTATAAAGAATTTGTAGACCAAGGTTTTGCAGACAAATGTGTTTTATGCAAATGGCACACCTTGGCTTAACTCAAATGTGTATAAATTTTAGGAAGTGAGTTGGTATAACTTTGTGTGTGCAGACAAATGTGTGCATATAAATTTTAGAAAGTGACTTGTCCAATGTGTGCATATAGATGAGAATCTTTGCATACAAACACTGTTTTTTTTTCTTTGTGTGTGCAGATAAATGTGTGTAGATAGATGAGAATCTCTGCATACAAACACTGTTTTTTTCTCCTCATCCCAACAAATGACTTGACTGCTTTTTATATAACTGAAGAACCAAACAACCCTTCACATATCCACTATATAAAGGCACAAGCACCAACCAACCCTTCACATATATTTAACATGCCAAAACTAAAGTGTAATTAAATGGACACATACCTTTGTTGATCTTTGAGCCATTCCAATCTTTTTTGGATACTAGCACACACTCCAGAGTTCCATTTCCTACTAATCTCCCTCATCTTCTGCATCCGTTCAAGTACAATTACTCTAATAGACTCTAACATGGTTATTAGTTGCTTATGCCTAACACTCACAATCACACTATTAAAGCATTCACTAAACCCATTCTCTACTGCTTCACGGCCTCTGTCAACCTCAAAAACTGCTCTGGACCATGTCTTGGGATTCTTATCCATGAGATACTTATGTTCATTTGGGTTTTCCCTTTTTATCTTATCCATTATCTTATTGAAAAGTTGAGGGTATAAGGCTTTAGATGCTGCCCAGAATAGGTTCCTAAACTCTAACCCAATGTATTGTTTCCTAAAGCCTTCATAAATGTGTCTTGCACATTGATTATGCTCAACATATGGCATGACATTCTTTACAGCTTTAATAAGACCTTAGAAAGGAAAGTTAGTGTGTTAGATCAGGTTTAATAGTATACTAACAAGAAAATAATTAATAGAGAACAATTTTGCATACCTTATGTTGATCAGACATAAGAGTTAGACCTTGACCTTTAACTTTACCTAAATCTTATTCAAGCAACTCCAAAAACCAACTCTAGTCATCTTTGTTTTCAACATTAACCACTGACCAAGCCACTGGGTAACTAGGGTTATTCCCATCTTTTCCAATTGCAGCAAGAATTTCACCTTGATTAGGACTTTTCAAAAAACAACCATATAATACTATTACTGATCTACACCCAGCTTTCCATCCACTTGCTAGTCCAGCAAAACACACATAAAACCTATCAAAATATTTTTTTTTATCTAGGTTGACAGTCACTCCCAACTTCACAGTCGACCCAGGATGGGAATCTAAAATAGCTTTCCCATATGATCTTAGCATAGCATAATGTTCTTCAACAATTTTTTCATACTCTGTCAAAGCAAATTTCTTTGCATTTGTACACTGATTGGGTGTAACCTTACACTTATAATTTTTTATCACTAGGTCAGCTATATTACTCAACTTAATCTCAGGGTTAGCCCTAATCTTGTCACCAAAGACTGTCCATATCCACTTATAGTTGACCAATGAGCCAAACTAGAAATTCCTAACACATTTATGCTCATCTTTTAATGATTTAACCTAAAAAGTTTTCTCAATGATCCAACTAGCATAACATCTCCAAGGACATGTTGGAACCTCATCCACACTTACACTAGGATACCTGTTTTGCTTCCTTTGTTTACCTTTATCTGGATCAGACACCCTTAGAGGTCTTTGTCCACACCTAGCCACAACTCTATTTGAGGTACTCATTTCATACCATAGTGAAAAACCATTAGCCAAAGCATAGAAGGTCAAACACTCTTTGAACTTGGCAATACTCACATACTTTTCACCGACCTACAATTGATAAAGAAAAACTGCGTTAATAAACATCATTTATAAACAACATAGAATCGTGGAATTTAACTATGCTTTTAACCTTGGGTTTCCTCAGTCTCCAGTGTGTACTTTCATCATGCATGGGATACCTTTCAACAGGTGTTTGAGCAGTAATGAAAGGGTATTGAGTTTTTCCATTCTCATCAGTAGCCTTAAGCCTTCTCAATAGCTCTTCCATGAACAAATCATGTTTAGTCATGGTATCAGCACCAGTAGAATTAAAAGGCATATTGTTTTCTATATTTGGCTCATCCATGCTTGGAACTGACTTAGCTTGCTGATGTGTCGTTTAGTATAGGTATATTTGTGAATTCAAGTTTTAATATTTATATTTAGCCGACTTAACCTATAACAAATAATAACGAGCAGTATACCCGATCAGTGTAACCTAGTTAGTAAGTAGAGTGTCGATCACTAAGAGTTGAATGTTAACACTTAGATATATATCAGTATTTTAATCCTAAAGTTAGTCTAATTAAACCTAATCTAACGCAAAGGGGGTTTTCAGCCTGTGAGAGTGGCACGATGTTTAGATTAAGTAAAACTGTAAATAAGGCGATTAACACACACGTACACATATAAGAATACATATAGCAGATAAGAGGCTTGGCCGATAGTAAAGTAGATTTTATTCGCTTAATTGTTTAGTTATATATGATGAGTACTAATTCTGGTCTTTCTCGTTGGTTGTTCACGTGTCTGCGTATATCATTCCTAAGCCTAGACGCATCTAGATCTCTAGATTCTTTCTTTAAGTCTTTCAACAAACTAATCCTGACACAATTAATTAAACATGCATTAAGACCACCTTAATGATTACTAAGTTTATGTATTATTTATCCCGTTAGGGCTTACATTAATTATGCAATGATATTAATGAAGTCATTGTGCGAGCCTAAGGTCGACAGGGCAAGATAAACTATGTAAGTAATCAAACAAATGCATGAACATCCAAATAAACATCAAACAAACTTATAATCGATGGGAAAGCAGATTAAATGCAAGTCAAACGTTGGAGACAAGGCACGCAATCCTGATGGATTAAAGATTACCAATACAAATAAAGTGAAATCTACTTATGAATTAAATCACTAACAGGACCTACTTATGCCTCTGAATTTTCTTCTGGTTGTGTCTTGTGTGGTCTGGTCGTCGCCTCTCTGGTGGTATTTTGTGTGTCTCGAATGTGGCAGTCGATCCCGTATTTATACATTTTGGAAACAGAAACGATACATCGTATCTATAGTACCTTATACGCCGTATCTAGGTAACTTCGCGTGGGCTTCAAGATTTATATCCTAGAATATTCATACACCGGGATATGATATGGCAGATCTTCAGTTTCGATACGGCGTATGTGTCTTGTAATCTTGGAATTTCTTGGTGAAGTATTCAGGTTGATACGGTGCATGTCAAAGTATTTATGAGGAGAGATAAATGAGGTGAAGTATTCAGGTAGATGGGTTTAAGATTTGAATTTGGATTTGGATTTGGATTAAATGAGGAGAGATAAATAAATAATTCATAAATTTATTTGATAAATAAAATAAAGATTATAATATTATTTTATGCAATTAAGATATACAATATGTAGTTGTAATTTACCAACTAACAAGATGTCAGTGGTTTTCCTCAAATCCTCCCAATTTAGTGAGGTATAGGTTTTGACGGATAAACCCTTGATTTGACAGCATCACTTGCGTACCAAACATATTAATTCGTGACTCATTCGATTCTTTTCATTGAAAACCCACAAAACAAACTGGCCCTAAGATAATCAACTGACTTATCACTTTCATAGTCACTATCATCTTCAGTTACCTTCTCTTTGCCCCTACCAACACCACTAGTCCTAACTTGATCATCATGTGTTTCATTAACCTTTCCTTTCCCTTTGTCTATTTTATGAGGCTGCTGAGAAGATTCACCCTCATACTCAACATCCATCTCAGCCCAAGACTCCATTTCATCTAAGTTCAAATCCTTGCAAAACCTTTTATTGGGACTGCCTTTATTCTTAGAAACACAAGCATCCATAACAGTTCTATCAACTTTAACTAAATACTCTGATAGGTCCATATCTAAGTGATCCAGGTATACATCAAGCTTACCAAACACAACAGCAACATCAAACATGTACTCTAACTCCCTATCATTAGTTACTCTAACTAAACCATCCTCCAACTTATAACTTAGGACTCTGTAATACAAACCATGAAAGTAGTTCTGCACATGTTAGATGTACACAATGACGGGTGTTTCCTCCATGTTAAAACAAATAAGCCGTAAAAACGTTTATTTATATTTTACGATCTTCTAATGTTTTGTCGATAACAAACGTAAAATTATTTTAACGAAACAAATAAAATACGTAAATGGTTTGAGCCAATAGTTTATTAACACTTACGTTTTCATATAAAACACTAATCAAGTAATGGTGTTTTCATGGTATAGTAATGCATATGTACAACAACTAGTGTTTACATAATGGGTAGATATATACATACTTAGTATGTATTATAATAGGTAATAGAATGGGTAGAAGTATAAGTATTTGACCCATTGACTAAATACATTGAATATAGTTGGGTAAAAACCCAAAGTCCATGACCCATACCCATGAAGCATGATCCGTAACCCATGACCCATTGCATGACATCATGCATAAGTCATAATGGGTATTATACTATTATCCATGACCCATGGAGCTAACCCATGAACCATTGACTAGATGCATTGCATCTTCTAGATACATTGTATCTATTTGGATACCCATGGATCAAAACCCACAACCCATGATCCATGATCCATGACCCACAACCCATTTAGGGGGAGCGTCCTACGGATCCCTAGTAATACACTAGACGGATCCCTCAAGCAAGGGATCCGTGAGATCCGTGAAACAGTAGCATGTTTTTGTCTATAAATAGTGAGTCATTTCTTCATTGTAACTCACCCCTTTCACACACATTTTCTCCTAGTGTTGTAAACTCTCTAACCTCAGATCTAAAGGATCTATCTATGTAGTTTGTTTTTGTGTGATTCTCTAGGTTCCTCTTAAAGGCGAGATCACTACCTCTTGAAGTCGAGCAAGCTCAAGTCCATGAGTTGCCATGCTTCGTCATCATCAAGACTACTGAAGTTCTCTTGTTGATAGTTCTTTCTTCCTCTTTAGAAGTGTTGTGTCTAAGGCATTAGTGAAGGATGCCAAAAGGGTCAAGACGAAGGCATTAGTGAAAGTTGCCAAACGTCCGTGTCAAAGGCATTAGTGAAGGATGACAAAAGCATGTCAAAGGCATTAGTGAAAGATGCCAAGGGTGTACAATCGATATGGTGCATCGATGTACAAATATAGATAGGTTGTGTCCAAGGATATTGATATCCTTGATGATGTTGTAATAAGGAGTGGGTCTCCTTTGGGATAGGTGTTGTGTAGTGTTTGGTAGTAGTTCCTCATTTGTAATGGAACTCAGTATCTAGCCTTGTACCGGATAAAGTGTAGGCGACGTTGTGATAGGTTTGGTTCTACCTCGTGGAAGAACCCGGTATCTAGCCTTGTACCGGATAAAGAGTAGGCGACGTTGTGAAGGCTTCTCCGCCACAAGGAGTTTGTGTTGTGTAGTGATTACGAACTCTCGAGTAGGTGACTCGGGGAGTAGCGTAGGGCAAAGAAGGTGTCCTTGTAGCCTAACCACTATAAATACTCGCGTTGTGGTTTTGTGCTTCTTACTTTTTATCTTTGCTTTATTTATTTATATGCTTATCCATCAACATCCAACACACATGTTTAAATAGATTGACATAAGTCGATCTAAATAGTTTAAAACCAAGTTTTAATCGGTGAAACTATTCACCCCCCCCCCTTCTAGTTTTTCACAATTGGTACCAGAGCTTCGTTACCAAGTTTTTAGAGTATATTGTACTTTAAAAACTTGACACGATCCGTGTATAATTGAAAACTACAAAGAAGGTCTTTTACAAAAACAAACACCATGTCTTAAAAACACCTTTGTAAGATGTTAATTGGATGACAACATTATATTTTTATTTCTTATTTTATCTTACTAAACTACACTAACTTTTCTTGTCATTTTGCTTAGTTAAAGCTCATTTTAATCAAGCCATAGGAATTCCTTGGTAACAAGATTACCTTTCCTAAGAAGGTATCTTAATTACCATCTAGATCACGAAGGAATCGGAGTTGTCTATTGACATTTTTCTTGTCAAAAGAAAAGGACACTCATAATTGCATTATAGGTATGACTTTCTTAAAACCTATCTCTAAATAACATTAGCTTATAATTAGTATGCTTGCATAGGAATCTATATGGTTATTTTTTTTTCTTCTAGTTTTATCATATGCTTTAGTAATATACGTGACGTCTTTAGAAAACCTTCCCTTTACACGTGTTTCTCTTCCGTCTAAAAACTAAGTATATAAACATATATTATCCTAACCTAAAATACCAAATCTTTCTAATAATATATCAAAACACAAATCTCAAAATTTCCTCCTTCCCTATAAAAACCTCTTCCGCTCGTCAACTCCTCCAAAATATCACTTTTGAAATCTTCCACTTTCAGAATACCTCTCATTCAAACTTCATCTTCCTCCTCACATCATTTCTAAAAATCAAAACCAAGGTAGATCTTCATCATCATGGTTTACATCGCCTTCGTAATCATCATCTTGACACCCATCGCTCTTGTGTACCCCATGATCAAGTTTTCTCATGGAGACATGTACTTTGTGTTGTTAATTTACATTGATGTTATATATCCAATCCTTTGTATCGCTCTTAGCATTGAAATGAAATATTACTAATGTCTTAGTTTATCTCGTTTATTTCTCATAATGTGTTTGTCATTTCTTTATTCTTGTCATTCGTACCTTTGGTCTTGACATACCTTATAAACCTACAATGCGTGCTTAACTAGTAAATATTGGCTAAAATACATTTCCTTTTATAAACCTAAAAGTTGCAAAAATCTATTTTACGTCAAGATCATTTTTCTGTCACTACAGATCCACGGATCCCTAAAGTTCAACTAGCCGGATCCCTCTTGGAAGGGAACCGTGAGAACCTTGGAACTGGGAAACAGAATCTCATGCAACATAAAAACCATTTCATAAAAATCTACCATAAAAAGAAAAATCCCACTAGAATGTTAAGCACTAAGTAAGTTAATTGTTAATAGAAATCAAGTAAAAACGTTAGGAGATCATTTTTCATCTATCAAGTGTCCTCTCCTTTGATGCATCTCTTCATATTAAATTTTCTATTCCATAGGTCTCGTCATGACTCATGAGTATGAATTCGACTTTCAACTCACTTATGTCTACATTCCTAATATCTCCCTTGAGCCCAATACACCTGGCAATCATGTCCGTGGGTTCAATAATCTTGAAACTCGCCACTTCCATGAAGGACGTATTGTTGACACACCTCTATTATACGAAGAAGGTATCAATACCTCTTTCCGAACCATAGGACTAGAAGGCCTTCTCGGAACTAATGAGAAAATCTGTCCACGGTTTGTATTGGAATTCTTCCGTCAATTTGAACTCGTTCGTAACGAGGATCGATCTCTATCACTTTGGTTTTGGATCAAAAACCAAAAGTTTGTCTTAACCCTTGGGAAATTTTCTCACATTCTCCATATCCCAAATCATGGACAATGTGCCTTCACTGAAGATTGGTCTCTTGATTCTCTCTTCAACCATCGTGAAGAAAATAGTCCATATTGTTCACACATACCTTCCCCTCAAGAATTAACTCGCATGTTATGCAAACCTCGACCCTATTACTCTAATCCAAACATAATCTATACACGTGATATTCGAGATGATCTTAAACCTCTCGCAGTCATTCTACGTGAAAATGTTTGGAGTCTTAGGGGAAATCGAGAAATTCTTCCCGCTTGTTGTGCTCACATAATGTATAACACCCCGTAAAATTTCAAACAAATTTTTAACAATAAATGATAGTATTTATTTCCTAAGTTTTACTTCTGGATTTTTCCGAACTTATTTGAATCAAAAACGATAGATTTTCTCGTAAAACATAAAAACCGACACTCAATTAGTTATGAAAATAATTAAATAAAATCATGTTCAAGTTCATATTAATATTTTTATATCGCTTTTATAAAAACACACCCGAAAACATATTTTGCACGTTAACCGTTTCCAACGTGTAACTGAAATATTCCAATTCACGTTGTAAAACGTAAATAAAATATCAAAACTTCGAAGAAGTTCACGTTTTAACTTCCCACTCTTTCCTACTCTCATTGTGTCACATTTTATGCAATGATACACAATTCAACTCGTTTTATACGTATTACGTATATACATTTCTCGTTATGGAATTATTTCCATTCAAACAACAAACCGAAATTTTACAGACTGATGTTAATAATAAATTATATTCATTATTCTCAAGACATTGCTTTCGAATTTTCCCAATTCTAATTGAGCTTAAAAACGAGAGGATATCTCGTGAAACGCGAAAACTACGAAATAAATGAGCTTGCGCGACTTTAAACTCTTGAATTAATTTGATTTATTAATTAATTTAAATTCAAGAAAACTATACATGTGAATACTCATTTTTATCAGAAAAATTATTTCGGACGCAATGGCGCAAGTCCCGTATTTTTAAACGGTCGTTTGCTACGTCAAATGGGGCCCACCAGGGTTATTTTTAAAAGATTATTAAAAGTTTCAAAACAACCCCTGGTTAATTTACACATTCGCCCCCTGATCTTTCTTTTGTCCATGTTCAGCCCTCAAGGGGGTATAAAAACCCAATAATTAGGGTTTCCCTTATAATATATTATCACCACCACCGGAAAACTTCTCCGGCGCCGTCGCCGGAATCCGGCCAAAATTCCGGCCAACCATTTTCTTGTTCCAATGCGTAGATCAAGCCACGGGGATCATTTCTGGAGCGTTTGGGTGTTAAAGGAGCTCGTTTGGGGTTGTTTTTGAAGCCACCGCCGCACACCACCTCCTGCCGCCGCTCACTACCACCTTCCCCCTCCTCCTCTTTCGTTGGTAAGGACTCACACGCCTTTATTTCGTTTATTTCATCATTTTTCTTCAAACCCTAATCGGGTTTAACTAATAAAAACGATTTTCATTATAAAAACTAATAAAATTTATGTTTTATAAACTAAAACTCATGGATCTTTAAATCTTGGCTCTTGAATCGTTTTGACTCGCTCCGACTCGTGTGACTCACTCCGAGTCGTGTGACTCGCCTGAGTCAACTCACGAGTTGAGTTGACTCGGACCCCGTTCCATACTTATTTCGTGTTATTATTCTATTTCGTGTGGTTTAAAGATTTAGAAGGTGTGAAATTTGTTTTGTTTAGATTCACAACAGAGTGGCACCATACTGTGGTGATGATGGAGAATGCCATGCCAAGAAATTAGTGGATAAGATAATGTTTAATATATATATATATATATTTTTTTTTACAAAATTATTTTTATACGATCAAGTTGGGTTGCAATAATTGGTTTTGAGAGGTCAATATCACTTAGCAAATGTCATAGTTGACACTTGACACGTATCATTTCTTATGCTGATTTCAAATTTGCTAAGGGCAAAATGACAAACAAATTTGTACAACATATTTGTGTTATGTTTATAAAATTCGGTTAACTTAATAAATTTAATAATATGTTAATGAACATTTTGTTGTAGTGGTTTTGTTTTTGTTCACAAAGGATGCGTTTGGTTTTGTTAAGCTGAGCCGCGAGTTCATAATACAAAAAGCGGTGCGTTTGATTTAATACTAGGCCAAACCCATTTGTATAAAAATTTAGTGGGTTCTCTTTTGTTAGTTAAATTATTTATTTAACTTTTAATAAGTTTCGGATATTAATCATCGGACTAATGTAACTTATTGTTTGACCTTTGAGCTCGTGGTACGTTTCGGATACTACGAGAAGATTACTTTGGGATTGACACTAAAAATTGGACATTATTAGACGAAAGCTATTAAAATTGGACTTGGATTATTTTGGACAATCTTTTGTAGTGGTATGAGCATTTATTGGATGTTTTGGACTTGAGACGATACAATATATTAGACTCGTAAAGAATTTAATATATTAGACTCGTAACAAACCTAAAATATACAATAAACACTTATTCAACTAATAACAATTTGCTAGTTATAAACTTGTCGAGAAATATTGTTTTGCAACATGAGTTTTAGTAAGTCGAAATGACTTGGGAACGTTCTATAAATGAAGGGGTCATGACGAAATTTTGTAAAATTTCTATACTTAAACTTTATTCTCAATAACTATTTTATTTTAAATTCACCAAATGATGAACAATATATTGAAATATCGTACAACTCTTGAAGTTTGAATTATTAATCCAAACTTACCTTTATTTATAAAACATATAGGTTTTATACAAATTATATGGGAACATAGGGTAAATGCTGAAGCGTACTAATTGACTTTCTTGATCGACGTTTGTCTTTGTCGCTATATTCTTGACTCCTTTTGTCATTCCTTTTCGACTCAAGTACGCGTCGGTACTTTTCTCAACTGTGTCGATCATCTATTCCTTATTTGGCGTGAGTATAATTGAGTCACTATACGAGTCAACCCTTATACGAAAGTTTCGTATACATTATTCCTCCATCTTTTCCAAGAGCCAAGAAGTGCGAATTATTTTCGCAACTACATTTTCGATCCTTAACGACAATCAAAATAACTCATGAAACTTTACATAAAATGTTATAAAACAAATATTTAAAATATTTGTCTTTAACTCCAAGCATTTTAAAGATCCAAATATTTTTGCTTTTGAACTTCAAGCATTTCAAAAACATAAATACTGGTAAACTTACCAACGTTGTTATTGAATACAAGACTTAGACTAAAAACCACACCATACTTATTTAGGTTGCGTGTCGGAGCCGTGCACGTTTATTACTTGATGTTAATTGTGATGTCTTACATTTCTGCAAACCAAGGTGAGTTCATAGCCCCACTTTTACTCTTTAAACTGTTTTATAAACTCCTTGGGGAAAATACATGCTACTACTTGTTTTTATGATCACAATTGCTTGAAAACTGTCATTGTACTTTTGATATTATGACTCGCCTAAGTTGTTTGCCAAAAGTCCCTACATCATGAACCATTAATCACTCATGAGTGAACGAAATATCGTGGATAGTACTATGGGATCGACGACCCGACTCGGTTATCGGAAATAACCGGGCGCATTATATTTGGTATCTCTATGTAATTGGCTATTACATCTCGGAGGGCAATTTATTTACTTACACCGTGAATTAGGTGTATGCAGTTAGTTTGGTGTCATGAGCTTAGTGCAATAATATCAACTATCTTTTATGGGCGTATAACAACGTAGCCCATGGCTTATCTTAAACTTGAAAATCTTGTGATCAATCGCTTATTTACTAAACCTATGAATTCACTCAACCATTGTGTTGACTTTTAGCATGTATTTCGGGATGAAAAGCGATAGCTAACTCGAGGCGCTTGGGCATTGGCATGGCATGGTCATAGATGACTACGATTTACGAATGGGGACCACATTTTATTAATGGGCCATTTTCGCAACAATTCAAACTTTGTAAACTTTGTTTTACTACAATAAATGAAATATTTTACGAGAAAGCTTTACTTTTCACTTTGTGTCATGATCCAATTGAGTAGCATCCCAAAAACCTTTTCTTCCGCTGCAAACCATTTTTGGGGGTGTTACATAATGTATTGTTTGATAACTCAACAACCATACAATCTCGCCTATTTCTTCGCAAGACGAATTTTAAACCTTCAAGGCAACAAGAACATGCTAATCCCTTATGGAATGTTCCTGACACGCCTTTATCATCATATCATGTACTTCCATCCTCAATTTCAAATTTCGTTGTACATACTTGTGAATAAGATGATGGAACCTCTAAACACATCTCACATCAAGTCTTTATTCATCCCTGAATTGACAAATACTCATCATCCATTTGACGATCCATCTAGCGAAAACGCTCAAGAAACTTAGTTTCCTTTCCAAATAGGTTCAATCCTTAGATTTCATCTTTTATCATTGTAATGTGATCATTCTCATGAAATAAAACAGTTAACGTTTGATGTCTCGCTTATATAGTTGTTCAAATTCCTTAGAAAACACTGGCTTTGAAATACGATACCTTGTGCAAATTTTGCATACCTTCTGTGAAGGTACTATTTAGCAGGAGACGAATCCCACACTTTCTACTAGACGGGCCCCTCCACTTAGGGAACTGTGGGATCCGGGAAAACAGAAATGCAGTTGCAGATCTCCATACATCAAACCATTACCTTAGACCACTTCATGCTAGCTAAACATAAGGTCTTAGGACCACTTAAGCTTTCCTCAAGTTCAGTAGGTATCACACTCACTTATAACCAACTTAGAATCACACTCAAGGTGCTTTTGATTTATCATTTCACCAAAACTCATCATTCTTCCGTTCCAATACTTATACATCATTTCTCACATGTTAAACACATCTAGTCTTATAATTCTCTCAATTTTAGCAAATTGATTTTAGTCATCCTTACCTCAAAATGGGTCAAAAACTAGTTTTTCATTTCTTATAATTTTTAAGGAATTTTCCAAAATTATCTTAAGTTAACATCGGATCTCTAGGATCATTTAGCACCACTTGACACTCTCAAATTTCCTAGTGTCATCTTTGATCATTCATTGGTACTCATAAAGTCCCATTTTCTTCCATAAAAGGCAATCATTAGCTACCATCACTCATTGCCCTTGATCATTTAAGTCTCCTTTCATTTAAGACACTTAGGAAGACTGAAACACTCAATATGTATTGGTACTAGACCTTAAAAACATCATTTTCCTCTTTTCTTGGTCTTTGAGAGCGGATCCCTAGGATTAGCCTAGACAGATCCCTCATTGGAGGGAACCGTGGGAACCGACTGACAGATTCAGCTAACTATAGCTAAAACTATCATTTCAAGCTCTCCTTGCTAACTTGAACACTCCATATTGTCTTAATTAACCTCCTTGATCAGTGCAACACTAAAGTTGATTCTTGTGCATGCAAATCATCACATTTCAAAGGATCTTAGTGGCTTAAGTCTTGAATGCACTTGCCCAATTCTTCTCTTTATAAACCATCTTGTTAGGACTTCTTAGTCATCATCTACAACTTAAATCTCAACAACTAAAAGCCTCTATCTTACTAACCTTTTGTCATCTCATCATGAGGAAAGCTCCGAGTGGTAACTCATCCACCAAAGGACCACCCAAGAAACTTAGTCTTGTTATTCACGAAATTTCTTTAACCGAATCATCTCCCGTTAAATCCACAAACGCTAGGATTTCCCCTCCACCAACTCAACCAATCAAACCAATCCCCAAAAGGATTGTTCCCACAAAACTACCAATGCCAAACACCATTATACCTCCTAAATCAAACACTCCTATTTCCACTAAACCATCACCATTAGTGCCTAGAGCCATATCATTTACCACTCCACATTCATCTCCACACCTCTACAACTTAGAGGAATTGCCTTCTAGGCCCTCTCATCCTCCACCATTGCCAACATTCTCCTCTATAGAGAGGATAGCACAACAAAATCAAGGTGTTGAATCGACACTAGCACAAGTATCCTTTTCTCCATCAACCTCAAATAATCCCTTTTGGATTATGAGGAATCATCAAAGTCAACCACCCGATCACATGGAAGTAGATACCACTCTACCACCATCCTTGTCACATATTCCACCACCACCACCTTTGGTTGAACCACCTCCACAAATTCCTCCCTCTTTTGAGAATCCTCAACCTTCCTCACTTAACCCTCCTCCTTTTGTGGAACCTCAACCAAACCTTCCATCTCAAGCCATTCCATTTCTACCTCCACCATTTCCTAGCCATGACAAAGATTTTTATCATTATCAACATGTTGAAAGCTTGATACATGAAGTATGTCAAGATCAACGTTTCATGTTTTATCACCTCCTCGAACATTTTGACGAGGTCAACAAACCCAATCAACCTTGAGCTTAAGGATTCAAGTGGTGTCCTAATCTTAAGCTTAACATTAGATAGTTTAGGAATCATATTTCATGTTTAAATCATTCTCTTAGTTTTAGAGATATGTAGATCATTTCTCGTGCTTTTATTTAATGAAATTACATGTTATATGTCGTATTATCATTAGTGCATTAATACATAACTCATTCTTGATGTTAACTTCACATTTTACATCAACATTGTTGTCTTGAGTTTGCAGGCAGACGGATCCCTCACTTTAGCCTAGACGGATCCCTCCAAAGGAGGAACCGTGGAATCCGTGCAACAGAAGACTTGTTTATTACTAACTTGAGTCTTATTTGCAGGAAATTATGCATTATATACTTGTTTTCTAACCTTTGTTTTGTAGATTTTCAATATACACGTGAAGACTTTGACACCCTTAGCTAGGGGGAGTTTCTTGTCAAAGTAAAACAATTGAAAAAATATTTGCAATACTTTCACATAGGATTACAATAACTACATGACATCCTTCTTACAAAGGAGCACTCGTCAAGGGGGAGCATGTTCGTCAAAAAGGAAGAAACCATTTGCAAACATAATTGCAATGCACTTAGTATTCCTACTTACTTGACGCCCTCACAAAGGGATGGACTCGTCAAGGGGGAGCTAAGACGAGAATACTTCTCTTTCCTTACTCTGTATTTTTCATGTTTTTTTCTTTTCACATGTTTTTCTTAAAACAATGTGTTAGTTTCTTTCGACGCTCTTTTGTTTCGATAAAAGGGGAGAAAGAGTAAAACTCAATTCAAACTTTTACAATTTTAGTTTTCCTTAAAATAATTTTATGTTTTGTCATCAACAAAAAGGGGAAGATTGTTAATACAAATAAGCCTTAAAAACGTTTATTTATATTTTACGATCTTCTAATGTTTTGTCGATAACAAACGTAAAATTATTTTAATGAAACAAATAAAATACATAAATGGTTTGAGCCAATAGTTTACTAACACACTTACGTTTTCATATAAAACACTAAACAAGTAATAGTGTTTTCATGGTATAGTAATACATATGTACAACAACTAGTGTTTACATAATGGGTAGATATATACATACTTAGTATGTATTATAATGGGTAATAGAATGGGTAGAAGTATAAGTATTTGACCCATTGACTAAATACATTGAATATAGTTGGGTAAAACCCAAAGTCCATGACCCATACCCATGAAGCATGATCCATAACCCATGACCCATTGCATGACATCATGCATAAGTCATAATGGGTATTATCCATGACCCATGGAGCTAACCCATGACCCATTGAATAGATGCATTGCATCTTCTAGATACATTGTATCTATTTGGATACCCATGGATCAAAACCCACAACCCATCATCCATGATCCACGACCCATAACCCATTTAGAGGGAGCGTCCTACGGATCCCTAGTAATACACTAGACGGATCTCTCAAGCAAGGGATCCATGGGATCCGTGGAACAGTAGCATGTTTTTGTCTATAAATAGTGAGCCATTTCTTCATTGTAACTCACCCTTTTCACACACATTTTCTCCTAGTGTTGTAAACTCTCTAACCTCATATCCAAAGGATCTATCTATGTAGTTTGTGTTTGTTTTTTTGTGATTCTCTAGGTTCCTCTTAAAGGCGAGATTACCACCTCTTGAAGTCTACCAAGCTCAAGTCCATGAGTTGCCATGCTCCGTCATCATCAAGACTACTGAAGTTCTCTTGTTGATAGTTCTTTCTTCTTCTCTAGAAGTGTTGTGTCTAAGGCATTAGTGAAGGATGCCAAAAGGGTCAAGACGAAGGCATTAGTGAAAGGTGCCGAACGTCCGTGTCAAAGGCATTAGTAAAGAATGTCAAAAGGGTCAAGTTGAAGGCATTAGTGAAAGGTGCCAAAAGATCATGTCAAAGGCATTAATGAAAGATGCCAAGGGTGTACAATCGATATGGTGCATCGATGTACAAATATAGATAGTTTGTGTCCAAGAATATTGATATCCTTGATGATGTTGTAATAAAGAGTGAGTCTCCTTTGGGATAGGTGTTGTGTAGTGTTGGGTAGTAGTTCATCCTTTTTAATGGAACTCGGTATCTAGCCTTGTACCGGATAAAGAGTAAGCGACGTTGTGAAGGCTTCTCCGCCACAAGGAGTTTGTGTTGTGTAGTGATTACGAACTCTCGAGTAGGTGACTCGGGGAGTGGAGTAGGGCAAGAAATGTGTCCTTGTAGCCGAACCACTATAAATACTCGCGTTGTGGTTTTGTGCTTCTTACTTTTTATCTTTGCTTTATTTATTTATATGCTTATCCATCAACATCCAACACACATGTTTAAATAGATTGATATAAGTCGATCTAAATAGTTTAAAACCAAGTTTTAATCGGTAAAGCTATTCAACCCCCCCTTCTAGTTTTCCACGCTCCATTTACCTCTTAGGTATATAACTTATAATTTGGGACTCTGTAATACAAACCTTGAAAGTAGTTTCCACATCTTTCTTCTAAAAATTTAGCAAATTGTTCATATGGCATCCTTGCAACTAGCATTTTAAGGATAACACCATCATTATACCTAAGAGGTAAATGGAGGAAACACCCATCATTGTGTACATCAAACATGTGC
Organism: Chrysanthemum lavandulifolium; assembly: GCA_022545495.1. Lineage (NCBI taxonomy): Eukaryota > Viridiplantae > Streptophyta > Magnoliopsida > Asterales > Asteraceae > Chrysanthemum > Chrysanthemum lavandulifolium. The sequence continues at coordinate 69,041,738 of CM040240.1, read as the reverse complement.
AGAACTGTATGAGGTATCATTCTGTTACAAACACAATATACTCAAATTAAGGTTTTATGACTACATTCATTAAATAAGAATCACAACACAATTAACGCATATACTTATAAAAGAAGGCCAAAAAAAATCTTAAGTACATACCTGACTTATCAACACAAACATAAAAACATGAAATGAGACTTATCAGTTTGTGAAATTAGGGTTTGTGTAAAGAAGTGAAGATAAGTGTGTGAATTAAGTGGTAATGAGATGGTATAGGGAATTGTTATTAGTACAAAGGAGGAGAAAAAAAAAAAAAAAAAGCGGGTCTTGGCAAACGGACCCAAAAAATCGAGATAATGGGAAATCTTAAACGTAACGGGGCAAAAGTTATTAGTTTGTGCTACGTTGGTGCCACCTCAAATCAGGTGCTACAATAGAGTGATTAATAAAGTTAAATGTTAGAATAGAAAAATTAAAAGTTTGTTGTATACAAAAGGAAAAGGTGGCAAGTTAGTTGATTTTTTAGGCCATTTGCCCTTAAAAATTTGACTGAAATCAATAAATCTTCACACGACATCAAACCTTTCCACTTTCGTTGCTTACGTTTCTGCTAGGCCGCATGAGGATCGGTACTATATAAACTTGTCATAGTTTTGTCTGATAATCTGTCACGTTATCATTAATATAGATTTTCTGCAGGAATAATTAATTACACATGTATCCAAGTTGTCCAAAACTGTTTTGTTGTGTACCTATCTTTTTTTCCTATTAGATGGATTAATATTGCTAAATTTCCTAACGTGTGTGCTAAACGGGCTGACTGCGGAAAAATAATGACATAACACAAGTTAACTTCGTTGACCCCGTTTTATTACATCCAAACACACTCTTCTTATATCAAACCATCTTGGTACATCAAAAACATATTTCTTCATCAGAGTGTCTTTGTTTATCAAGATACTTTCAAGGTTTTAACAACACCTACCATCCTCTCTAATAACAAGCACATCCTTTGTAATCCACTAAACCACAAGCAAATACACTTTACCTATAATATCCATATCAAATCCTCACCCATTTAAAATCTCAAAAGCTTCATCAACCTCTCCATACCCTCAAAAGACTATCTTTTTAGTAAATCAAAACCCAAAACCAAAATGATGCTTTAACGAAACCCATTATCCCATATAGTTATTGGATTTGTATTTTTGATATTTTTGAAACATATTGTGTTTGGGCATATCTCAGTGCTCATATTTAATGTTTGATATTTTTGGTCAGTTCTGTTGTCTTGATATGTATTTTCAAGCAGGTTTGACTTGTGCTTATAAAAATTTAAAGCTGTTCAATCCATGAATTATACTTGCATGAATAAAAACTTTGGTTCAGGGTTCAAATTAGATTTTGGTTTGAGTTAAACATAGTGTTATTCAGGTTGTGATTTTGGAATGTGGTGGCCGATACAGATGATTGAGATAAGCTTAGTATAATGTTATGAAGTAAGAACAACGGTAAATATGCCAAATGAATTTTACCTAAACATTACTGCTTGAACTTGTAGATAATTCAAAGGCATTATGATTACTTATCATCGAATTGATTAGCTAGACATTACATTCAACATTACTACACATGCAGATAATTACAGTAAATTATATGTAATGTTACTTTACATAAGTTGTGAGAATTTTGACAAATCAGATTGGTATAATCAGAATGCTCAAGTAGATGATTCATAATGTTGATTGGCAGGAAGCGGGATCAAACAGCGGTAGACGATTGATTATCACTAGTCAATTGATACTAACTAAATGTGAATTGATGCTAACTAAATGTGATTTAAATAAGTTAAATGGGATGTTCATAAATATTACAGGTAAAATATTTACGCCACTACAAAGTTCAAAGAAACAAAAAAACTCAAAAGGTAATCCGAATTGTAAAGCAGAATAAATTTGAGAAACTTGATATGATATTATCATCATTAATTGTTTTTACAGTGACAAAGAAATAAAAAATTGCTTCTGAAGAGATACAAACGCCAGAAGCTTTTAGATAAAGTATAAAAATTTGAAATAAATTCAACCCGAATTGCCTTGTTTTCTAATAGCTGCAAATCGCTTCAACTGAAAGTTTCTTCATTACTTCCGGGCAAGGGTCACCTCCAAATATCTCAAGTGTCACAGATACTGTGCATGATTGTAGTCCAACACAAATCTGCCAAATATTCGAAAGGATTATTAGCCTTAATATTTTGCAACTTCCTATATTCACGTGAAAAAAAAATACGGTAATGATTTCATTATTCAAAGAAAACGAAGAATATGAAATGAATAACTACCTTGTACCATGCTAATAGTTGTCTTTGAGTCACAAACGAGCCTTGAATTTGCTCAACTGATGAACTACCCGTGAGTGAATTGAGACTTAATATTTCGCCTTTAAGTCCAACCTGGTCAAACACTTTTTGCAGCTTTGGCATGTTTAACCTATCTGACCCGTTCTATTTCAGCTATATTTACGTTTTACTCATTTGATCTACTGCAGATAAAGCATAATTGCATAGACCATTTTTAAAGAAAAATGGGTTAAAACGCTACTTTTTTCTCTGTCAGAATTTGACAGATCTATACCATATGCATCACAGAAGGTCAGAAAGTGTGCATCAACAATCTACTGTAGAAGTTTCTGGAGGTATAATCTAGTCAAAATGGACCAATTCCATGAGTTAAACTCAAGAGAATATATCAACTTGACACAAAACTTCTCATTAGTGTACCTACGTCCATGTATCGAGCGCTAGATTTTCCTCTAAAACATAATTACTGGGTCAATCTTTCTAGTAAATGATATTAAGTTTCAAACATGTAATATTTACCTTATCATACATGCACCCATTTTAGCATAAAAATTCTCTAGACAATCTTCACAAGTCGACTAAGTCATGATTTCTACTCGGAAAGGCCTAATGTCAGGAACCTGAAAATCTTGTAGATAGGGATTGGCTACCACTCGCATCTGCTTCATACTAGAATCAAGTAATGGAAAATTTTGAGTCAACCCTGATACAAGCCTGGGTAGTTTATCTCATAATCCATTTGTTGGTCTTTTCCTCATTATTTAATTTTTATGTATACTCGACGACTAATTCTTTTCTAAGCTTAGTTAAAGGTGCTTGGAGTTCCCTCTGCCTACTGCTTATTGTGAGCGATACCACATTGACAGACACAAGAATAGGGACTATATCATAAAACATATACCTGTAAGTACGTCATGGGATTATATGTTTTAGTAAGAGCTCGAACCGAACACTTGCAAGAATCAAATATTCGTGTCATAAATAACACAGCAAAGACATGATAAGATAGTTCACTTGAACTTTTTAAAGATGATGTGCGAGTCCCAGACGGTGTTACTTCATGATCAAAAGTTGCATTGCTGACAGAGCATAGGAAATTTTTTGTTTTCAGTTGGCCCTGGCTGTTGACATTCTAATGGAACTAAGCTCTTGTTATGTGTCAGGGACTGAAAATCTTCAAGATAAGATGTAGTGTCCCATGAAGAACTGGTCGACTTTCGCATTCTGAACCATTTACCTTGACAACTGCTCTTATTAGGTGTTGACTGGACCACATATGGATTAGCTTTAAATCTAGAGACATGTGGCCAAGGAAATGTTGGTATAATACCTCCGTTTTGTACTGCCTTTATTAAAGAGTATCAAAAGCATATTGAGTGTGCGTGTGTATGCGCGCGCACATATATACACATTCAAGGGTGGTAGTTTCAATATAAAAATAATTAGCTTGAAAGGACAAAAGTCAAACACGTAAAAATATCCCAATGTGTATTTTTAAAACATCTTAAATGAATTATTCCAAAGAGGAAATTATTATCAACATTACCCATCCAACCTGCAAGTATTGCCACCTCTGTATTCATCATTGTTAATGATTAAATGAATATAAAGATTACCTTTTGAGGTTGAAGTAGGCTTTATATTATCAAGAAGCATAACATCAAGATCCTTAGGAGGAGGAAGAGATAGTCGGTCCAAAACATCTTTGCATGGTGATCCCGAGCAAGAATTGTCCACCTTCAAAGACCAAGCAAAAAAACAATTGTTTAGTCCTTCATCTACGTCTAGTAGACTATCCCATTCTGATAAAATAAAGGAAATGTTGATGTGTGTGAGTATGTATATAGAACTAACCTTATTACATGAAGATGGATCGGCTGCATCTCCAACAGATAAGGTGCCATGCCGATACAAGAACCACTTTATCCTAAACTAAGCAGGGTAAAACTGTATAAAGGGGCCCACGTGAACTTAGAGACTGTTAAATCCATAAAAAAAACATATGAGGCGAACCGCCTACCCCCATAACCCCATTGTAAACTAGTAAAGTTGTCCTATCTCTAATTCTCCTAACAAGTCTTCTCTTACACGAGGGTATCCTTAGCAGAAATACATAAACGATAACACGGTATGTTCCAACCAACTTATTCCCTAAGATTGAAATCATCACTACTCACAAAGCAATTATCATGATTTAATTTATCGGTAGTATACGCTACAATGCCAAAAAGACCAGCAATTGTTGTGAGGAAAAGCTAGCCAGAGGTGTTTGATATGCGTTAGGCCTTAGTGAATACAGTCACATGTTCTATACCATATAGAAATACATAACATAGACAAAATAATTCTAAAGTTTAGGAACTCGTAAAGCTTAACAACCTTTATATCGACCTTTCAAGCAACTTATATGATGAGTGGCTACACTCTAAAACCACAAATGCCAATTGATGTTGAAACTTATCACATTTGGTAGAGGAGTTGTCTGCTAGGGTTCAATAATAGAGATTTGGGAGGGATTAGTGCATGAGAGATTTGGGATAGGGTGGAGTAAATCTGATTTGGGAGGGATGAGTGCATATTCTATATATCTTTATAGTTGTTGTTTTTATTTTTAATTCTTTTGCTTTGGTGACTTTTAAAGGTTTTCGTGAGCAAAAGTTTTAGTAAGCAAATGTCAAAATTTTTGTAGTGAGAGTTTGATAAAAAATGAAGAGGAAGAAGATGGGCTATGGTTGAAGATGAAGATGATGGTGATGAAAGTGTGTTGAGTTGATGTTGTTGTTTTGTTAGAGAGATAAAAAGTTAGTGTTAGAGAGAAGAGCATAAAACGGGGTAGTAGAGTGTGTAAGTGTAGTAACAGAAATTATTGAACGTGAAGGACGGTAAAATAGTCGTTTCACATGATCACTAACGATGAAAACTAACAAACGTAAGTCAAAAACGTGAATTTATAACTACAGTAACGGGCAAAACTCGCAAAAAAAATGAAACGTTAGAGACTCGCCTAAAAAATCAAAAACATGTAAAAATCGAAAATTTAAAGACAATTTTTTCGTTTAGTCTATTAATTATATCGAAAAAGAAAAAAAAAATTTCATGACTTCATTATATATCAGATAAAAAATTAATTAAACATTATTTTCGGTTTACTCTATTAATTATATCTTAATTATATCAATGAAATGCATTGGATTGTTCAAATATCATCGAATACGACAACTATTAATCATGTTGGCTTAATGTTGGTTTATTTTATCACACGACACCTACACTTCACACTTTGTCATTCCTTTTCGCATTAAATTGTTTGGCTTATTTATGTCAACATAGTTTTGTGAACTCAATCTTTAATCGATCATGTTCTTTTCTCATTTCTTTGTTTTAACTTTTCTACTTTTATATCTAAGAATATAAACAATATAAACTTTCAACTTTTGCATGGCTTCCCCTCTAATTTTGTTGGCACAAAATCTCCATACCATAGAAATCTCATGCACACTATTGTTTTCTCACGTAAACATTCGCCGCCACCACCTGCGACCGCTCATCGCCCTCTTCCACCACCGTAAATCCACAAAATGATGAAATCATTAAGACATCTGACCGTAATCCTCATTGTACTTTCATTGTGCACCTCTCCATCCATGTCAGAGACCAAATCATTAAAGATAAAATCAGACAATCGTCCAATGATCCTTTTCGAGAGATTTGGGTTCACACGCCATGGTGTCACCTCTATCGCCATTTCCTCGGTCTCAGTCACCTCCACAGTCTCCAAAATAGACCCTTCACGCCTTGGGTTTTTTCTTCTAACGGAAGAATCTCTGATACAAATCCTTATTGAATTTGAACAAAACCCTACTTTTTGTGTTGTTGATTCAAAATTCATTTCGTTACTCTTCACATTTCGTGATTTATCCCCTCCACCTCATTCATCGTTTAACAAATCGTTTCCTATTAAATACCCGAATGAATATTCTCTTTTTTTCGCGAATTGTAACCTTGATTCGCTTGTTACAATGGATGTCCATACCGAGCTATATAATAATGATGGAAATAAAAGGGATTATTTATCGGCTGGATTAACTCAATTACCGTTTTTGTACTTTGTGTTTTCTCTTTCGTATATGAGCTTTCTAGGCTTTTGGATCGTTGAATGTGTTAAAAACAAGTTATCGGTTTATAGGATTCATGTAGTTATGGGGTGTTTGCTTGTGATGAAATCCCTCAATTTGATATGTGCTGCAGAGAATCAACATTATGTGAAGGTTACTGGTAGGCTACACCCTTAGGGTCTAAATTAAATCTGTTTATTTTGTCGTAAGTAGAAATCGTCTGTCTTATATTGTATCAGGACTAAACAAAGTCTAAAACCATTTTTTTTTTTTCGATCTGTAAACCCGCAATACTAAACTTTGATTCTTCTTTGACAGGTACTCCTCATGGATGGGATGTGTTGTTTTACATATTTCAGTTCCTTAGAGTTGTGCTATTGTTTACTGTGATCATATTGATTGGCACTGGATGGTCATTTTTGAAACCATTTCTACAAGAGAAAGAAAAGAAGATTTTGATGATTGTGATCCCCCTTCAAGTCTTGGCCAATATAGCTTCCATAGTAATAGGCGAAACCGGCCCCTTTATTAAAAACTGGGTGACATGGAACCAATTGTTCTTATTGGTCGATATCATTTGTTGCTGCACTATCATTGTCCCTATCATATGGTCGATTAGATCATTAAGAGAGACATCCAAAACCGATGGGAAGGCTGCTAGGACTTTAGCAAAGCTAACCCTTTTCCGAAAATTTTACATTTTGGTCATTGGGTACTTGTATTTCACAAGGATTATTGTTTTTGCTCTAGAGACAATTGCAGTGTATAACTATCAGTGGGTAGCTACGGCTGCGGAAGAATTAGCAAGCATTGTATTCTATATGGTGATGTTTTACATGTTTAGGCCGATTGCATCTAATGAGTACTTTATTATTGACGATGAAGAAGAGGTAGCAGCAGAAGTGGTTCTTAGAGAAGAGGACTTCGAGCTATGATCTAGTTTCAAGATTTGTGTTCCTTGGTGTTCATATGACTTGCTAGATTATATGGATACAACTAGTTTTGATCTAACAACTTGTGACATTTATCTATGATAGAGGAAACTCACTGCAAACTGTTCAAAGTCGAAATGCAAAATTTACCACCAAGTCAAGGCATCTTGCCTTGTTATTATAACTGAGAATACCAGTTAAGAGTACAGTATGCTTTGACTCGGTGGTAACCGAATTGATAGATGATGATAATCAAGAACGTGCTAAGAGAAAAATCGGGACACTAACAAAGATTTGGCGTCCTAATCAGATGCGTTCTATTATATTTTGATTGATCCCCAGTTTAGTCACATACATCATGTTTATGCTAGGTAACTTCCGACAACAGAAACACTACAGAAAATATGTAATGAGTCCCATAACTTAAATATTCCTGTAATCTTTTTAATGTCGATGAAGAGACAGATAATGTGGATGAAGGGACAAAAGTGTTGCACAAAGTGAGAGCTGAAAGACAGAAAAGAAAATAAAACAGTTGTGTGGTATTAAAACTAACTGGGTTGTATAATATTTAAGCAACGAAACAAAGCCTTAAAGAGTGTTTACTACAAGAATTATGATATTAAAAAAACAAAACCAAACAAACCTTTAGTCAAAGTTATCGATCTTGACGGGAACAATTAAATCTGCCACCTTAAAATGTCCAACCAAACGTACGAAAAACACCATTTGTTGTTCAAGTGTGAATTTAATGTTTTCGGCCTGTATAATATCACAAATTCAACTCTTTTAACCTTAAAGACTTATAATCCAAAAACAAACACATAATTTAATCTAATCACTAACCTTACGAAACCCATGTTGCTCCCCTTCATACTCCACCAGAGCAACCGGCAATCCTTTTGCTTTCAAAGCTTGATATATTTTTCTTGCTTGGTCAGGTGGTACAACCTGCAATACAACATGCACCAATTTATTAGAATATATATAAACGATATCCCAAGTTATAGTAATTCGGAAAATGTGTCTAATACCTTGTCTTCCAATCCTTGAAAGAGGATTATGGGGCAAGAGAATTGATCAACAAAATTGATAGGTGATCTGTCGAAGAATTCTTTTTCACCTCCTGTTAAAAGATTTAATATTTGATTAGCTTAAAACTTATGTACAAAAAAGTTTGGTTTAATGAAAAAAGGATTAGTAGTTACCAACAAGATTATCCATGTATCGGGACTCAAATTTGTGAGTTTCTTCTTTCAACAACTTTAGGTCAGCAACCTGTTTGAAAGAGTTACAATATAATATAAGTGTATTGTTTTGTAAAAGGAGATAACCTTTCATTCTTTTGATATAAACATTGATTATACTAACTAGAAACGCACTCCTAAATCCTAAATTAAACAGAATAGCTTTTTCTTGAGATGTGCCATAAGTAAAATTAAACATTTCACCTTTTCGCAATCTTTTTTTTTTTTTTCAAAACGTAACTGTTGCCAATTATAAATCAATGAAAAAATGATAATAGAGATGGCGATTATGACTCATTTACCCATGAACGAATCGATTGGGATGTATTTTAATCTCAAATGGGTCAAATACTCGAATACAAAAAAATGTAGCAAAGTGGGGAATGGGTACCCAAAGAGTGTTTTGAATATAGTTTTCAAACACACCCTCAAAGATGACCCGTTTTAGGTCAAGGGCCACAACTTAATATACTTTTAGAACTGTAAAGCAAACAAACTTCATATACAAGTTGGACCAAAATTTTGTTGGACAATCCGTCCTGACTTGACTCAAACTTGATAATGGCTTGTTTCAACATGAAGTTTTAGCCAACCTGCCCATCTTGCCACCTATAGTTGATAATATACAACTCGGGTTTCCTATAGTGTTACTATTGAAGAACATACTAGATATTATACTAATAGTCAAAACACTTCTAATAAAGCATGTGAACGGCCAAACATCATAGCGTGTTTGGAATCAAAGCCAGCCATACATAATGACAAATTTCAATACAAGGTCGCATTTCTAAAAAGGAAAGCACTTACACCATACAATGAAGCTCCAGCCTTAAATGTTTTTTTAAAAGCAAGTGCAGCGAGCGTGGTGTAACCACCAGCAGAACCTCCAGTGATGCAGAGTCTTTCACCATCTGCCTTTCCACTATTCACCTGTACCAAAAGTATAAATAAACGAATGTCAACATGACTTACAGAAGAGAAAATAGAAGTTCCCACTAGTGATTTTGAAAAAAATAAATAAATAAATAAAAATAAAAAATAATAATAATAATTTGTGGTCTTTTACCAAGAACTGAGCACAACTGCAGCAATCATCAACATCCACTATCCCCCACTTCCCCAATAGCCTTTCACGAAATGCTCGACCATAACCTTCAAAACATAATATAAGAGTAAACTAGTGATTTCATGAACAGTTGCAGTCATGTAGCGGGTTGGGTAACAGTTCAAAACCAGTTTGAGTCATAAAGGGCAGAGCGGGTTTGGGTAGACCAGAAACACTTTTTGTAAATTTCATTGTGTCAAACTGTCAGAATATGATTACCAAATACATATTGATTACAACAAAAAAATGAGTTTCTTTTTAAAAAGTAAACAGTTCGATATTGCTATCTCTAATAATGACCCACATGTAACAGCCCAAACAGATACTAAACAATAAATCTTGATCGAATTTGATGAATATCAAACTTTCCAAATTTAAACAACACACAAAAATAAAAAAGTGTTAAAACACATATGTCGCTAAAACTGATAACATACCAGTACTTCCACCATAATTCACATCAACAAAAGCCCAACCACGACTGGTCCAAAACTGGATATTAAGATTTAATATCCCACGTGCCTCAGCTGTAGGTCCCCCTGTTCCACAAAATGTGAAATACATGTGTAATTAAAAATGCATATATATTGTGGAAAAGAGCTACATAGCCCAACAAATAAAAAGGCATATTACTAAAAACATGTGTCCATGCACTTGATACTTAAACTTGCAAATGTGACTTTGCTCATTTAATACAATAGACGAATACCCGTGCATAGCCACGGTGTATAGTGGCAAATAAATATACTTGTGAATTTGTTGGTATGGTGTGACCCTTGAAGCAACACGTAAGGGTTCAATTTGTAGTCATTAAAAAAAAAAAAAAAAAAAAAAAAAAAAGGTCAATGAGCTAGAAACGAAAAATGATAAAAAGTTTGAGGAATAAAAATATTTAAACTATTAATTTAATGGCGGACGTTGTTACCATTTTTAATTAAGGGTATATTAGTAATTGAACTCAATTTTAAAGTTTTTAAGCTTTGAGAAAAGGGGTTTTTTCTTGGGAGAATTTCATATATATCCCTCTTTTGCTTCAAAATTTCATATATATCCAACCTAACTTAAAAATTACATATATATCCAATTTAAAACTTAAAATTTCATATATATCCAATTTAACTTAAAAATTACATATATATCCAATCTAAAATTTAAAATTACATATATGTCCAAATACCCCATTTATATATAATTAAAACCTTAAAATACATATTAAATATCACACATAAGGGTGTTAATGGGGTCGGGTTGGTCGGGTTCGGGTCAATTCGGGACGGGTCAAATTTGGGTTCGGGCTAAAAAAAATACTTGGATCCGATTCCATTTAAAACTGGTTAGGGTCAAGTTTGGGTATGTTTTTTTAGCGTCGACCCGAATTGATCCGAACCCGACCCGACTAACAACCCTATGTGTGATTATAATGAAAAAAGAAACAATTGTATAATGGTCATCTAAACATCAAATGATATTTAATATGTAATTTAAGGTTTTAATTATATATAAGTTAGGTAATTGGACATATATGATAATTTTTAGTTTTAAATTGGATATATATGCAATTTTTATGTTTGGTTGGATATATATGAAATTTTAAGTTTTAGATTGGATATATATGTAATTTTTAAGTTAGATTGGATATATATGAAATTTTGAAGCAAAAGAGGGATATATATGAAATTCTCCCTTTTTTTGTTTATGTATAGTAGAGAAGAGATAGAAGGGAGTGTAATTAGTTAATTACCATGACTCTTCAACAGCAATGGAGGTTTTTCTTGTTGACTGGCTTGATAAACAGGATTAGTTGGTGGATAATAGTAAGCATATGCCACCTCACCAGGAACTTCTGTCGGAAATTCAATAAATTCTGGAGAGCTAAAATAAGACTGGTATTCTGAACTAGTCGGTGAAGAAGACCAAACGATCTTGAAATCAACTACGTTTGATGCCTGATCATCCAAAGTCACCTGGCCCACAAACAACTATTAGAGTAGGATCAACTTTGAACAATGATTTCTTATTACATATCTATTAATAAAAATACAGGTGTTTATATTTGCGTATTAGAACTGATTACCTGATAGCTGCAACTTGAAATTCTGCTTCAGATTATGCAACTATTTTTGTGTTTTCCAACAGATTATCTTAGGGTAAACTAGAATTGCCTTTTTACCCTTTCTTTTAAGCTAATTTGATAGATTTTTACTCCCAATGCAAAATAACATATCCATTTTTATCAAAAAATAAACTATTGTCAATCAAATATATTACAAGTTCAAACAGCAAAAACACATCCAGACACTCTTCTACAGGCTACAGCATGTTTTATTTCACCAGAAGTAGGAATAGTACCTTAGCTATTGATGTAGGATGAACTCCAGATGCCCCTTCAACGTACAGACTGCGTACACCCGAAATCTACATACACGATATTTTAGTTAATAACTAAAAAATTGGCAAAAACAATACAATCATCACGAGAAAGGTGTATTGAGATTACAATATTCCTTAAATCTGTGAAAGGGGTCTCGAGGACAGATAAAGTGTTCTTATTCTTGTCCAGAATTCCGAGATAAGAGCGTCCTTTCTGCCTGCAAATCAACCAATTTTAAATTGTTATTTAACTAGACGGTAAACAAAAGAATGAAAAAATAATTGAGTAATGCAAAAGCAATACGTGACCTGTAATTGCAAGCAATTAAGTTCTTATGCTCCTTAATGATTTCATACGAGTTCATGCCAAAAACCCACAACGGTCCTGCAAATTCAGCCTCTAATGAATATATTGGCGCAACCGTGTTATCAGATTCAACCTGTATGAATAAGAAAATTTAACCTTTCAGTTTGTAAAATTAACTAGTTAATATTTACCTTTGATCACAAAATAGGAAATGACACTAAAGTTCAAATACAAAATGTTACAGTATGAATCAAGAAAAAGTAAGATTTTGGAGATTACCCATCTATGAAGATTCCAGAATCCATTGTTTCTATCAGTGACAAAGAATAATTCCCCTGAAGTGAAAAGATGTTAATGTGATTAAAGAATAATATATGCAATCTGCTCTTAGGCCATGATTCCAAAATGTGTAGTTTTATGTCAATAATAAATTTACCTTCATCAGACCACTTTGGTTCAGTAGGCGATTCTACTATTGTAGGATCACCCCCTGCCACACATACACGTTTATAAACATCTCTGCACACGGAAACAAAAAGAAGATTCACTTTATCAAGATAATTATTTAAAAATAAAAATTATCCTATCAATAAAGGTGTGAACAAATAGATAGGTCTTCTTTAATCATTTGCCAAAAATAAGCTGGGCAACTTCAGGGGAAAAAAAGGTTTTAGCGTAGTATATGGTGTACCATGTACAAGAGGAAAAAAGTTTCCATACACAACAGCACTTTTATGCATATAGCATCTTAAATAAAAAAAACAGATACACAAAACTTGAGTACCTCTATAGATCAGTCAGAGCCCAGAAACATGATAAGTATATAGTAACCAAAATAATATGATATGAGACGACAACCACAAGCCCATATGATAGCCCTAGCACTGAAAATCAAGATGTATACAAAAGATAGGTCCAGGGTTATGACATACCCAAGGAAACCATTTCAACACCTAACTGGAGTCTGGAGACCAAAATTGTGTTTACATTGTTTATTTCTATCATATATTCGTATGGCGTAGCTAAATGATGGTAAAGGAATCGTGTTTGTTATGTTCGGTTTTAGGAGTTGTCACAACCTGAAACAGAATTTATGCAGTATACTGCAGAGTGCAGATCTGCAGCCGAGAGACAGTGAAAAAAAGCGTTGTTTTATCTTATGAAACTAATTATTTGCTAATAATCTAGGTTGTCTGCTTCCCCTGAAGATCTAATGATGTAACCCTAACACTGCTTGTGCTTTCATTTGTCATCATGCCAAACAAAATAACTTTTGGGGAGCAAACATTGCCACCAATAGATGAAACTTTATAAAATATTTGTAATGGTAACGGATGAATTTTAAATCTGAGCCAGTTTTGCAAAAACGAATCAATGGACTCTTCTGATAGAGTTTGATGAATTCAATTGTTGATTCGTTCTTGTAAAGATGGCTTATATCTCCCATAGTCCCATCTCTTTCAATTGTAAAACTCTCGGGGGACTGTTTATTGGTGGAAATATTCTCAGAGGTTGTCTATTTCGGGATGGCAAATGAAAGCACATGTTTGATCAACAATTGCACTTCTCAATTATACTCATTTAGGAAAGGTGACAAGTGACAACCCACAATAAAGCAACAACAAAAAGAGCAGACATAACAGTCTAATAAGATAAAATAACCCTCCTGCTCCTTCATTCCTAGGTGCAGTCTAGTCCTGCTTAAATGCCATTCTCCATGTTCTCAAAAGGCATAACAAACGCTAATAAACAAGATATTTAATATCATTAATTAGTTAAGTAATACACATTCCTAATATTCGTATTGTGGTAAAAATCTAACAAGTTAGGCACAAATACAGCTCCAATGAGGTGACCAAAAAACCCTCATAAGCATTTATGTAGTTTACATGGATTTATTTGTGCATTTGACTTTGTTAGGGCTATCACAAAGATTTATGCCTCGTATTATGATACTTATATGATAGACTCTATGAGAATATATATACAGTTTAAATGAATAATAGCTTGGCAAATGCCAAATATACAACTAGGGTTAACTTGACAGCAAATTTCAATTAAGCGAGACCTTAAATTAAAGGTTATACATGCATTCAAACTACAAAGGCTAATCTAATCAATTATATGAATATCGTTAAAATATAGAACACGAAAAACTGAGCTGTCCGTTTACCCGGTATCTGAAATATAGCCAACCCAAAGTTCCGATCTATCCCATGGCATGTTAGGGTGACTCCATTCAATCCATGCCAACCTTTTTCCATGAGGATCTAGTCTCGGAAATGCATAAAAATCATTCCCTTCAACTAATACTTTTGGTTCTGCACATCATCATATATATGATCGAAATGAGTATTTATCATCATAAAAAATAAAGTCAGGCTCAACAATAAGAGCACGTATGTGAACCATACCTTGAATAGTGTTATCACCAAGTGCTATCGATACAATGCTTGTGATTGCATTCAAGCTACTTTCACGCCGATCTTACAAGAATCCAAATGACAATAATGTATTAGTGATAATGAAATAGTTTATAAACATCTACAAAAATAAAATAAAATAAAATAATGGGCACATAATTAACAATGTACCTTCCCTAACAGCGATAAACCGATTAAGTGGTGTATCATAAACTCCATCCGCATAGCTCACCAGAGGTCCACCATAATCAGGGGTAAGTGGCAAAGGTGCTGAATCTACAGCCAAAAAACAAAATCTTTTAAAATTCTAGACACTCGCAAACTTCTGATACTATTTGACTTTCCTGGTCAAACCAGAACTCACCATTTTGAAAACAAAAAACGTATAACAGAATAGTGTTAAAAAAAAAAAAAAAAAAAAAAAAAAAAAAAAAAAGCTACCAAGCGCCCTCTAAATAATTTCATAAGCCTTTAATAAGCATATCTATCTATTGCACAAATATTTTATGGCAATACAATGTCATGACTAGTGATTAATATGTCGAACCTTTCGAATCTATTGACTGCTTGTAAAGCTTTTGATCTTTGTAATTCGAAAAAACTAAAGTTTCTCCCGAAATTGAGAAAGCACCACCACCATATTCTTGAGCAACTGTACGTATTGAAAACTCTTTGGGCGTTACATCACTTGCTTCTTCGTTTTCGCCATTCCCCCCTTTAACTAAAACTGATCGTCTGTAAAAAACCATTATAAGAGAACACATTATGATAACTAGCATCTTATAAAGAAAAATCAAATAAATATGCTGTTTCGAGCAAGTTAACAGGTTATTGCGTTTAAATACACACGTAAACATTTTTTATATAACTTATATGAGTATTTAGATGGATAAAAAACTTCTGCTATATAATTATTATTGGTTGAATAAGCACTTTCCGTAAGTAGTACTATCGGAGGTGTTTATTTCTAACAGCTTAAGGGGGTGTTTGTTTGTTATATAGTCAAGCAATTCTGTTATTTGGTTTTGATCTCATGTTTCATAAGCTCACTTTCTTTTGCTTATTTTGAAGCAGTTAGGCTTACATAAGCTTATCGTGACATAATAAACTTATATAAGCCGAAAAGTTTCAAAATAAGCCACAAAAGTGAGCTTATGAAACATAAGCCCAAAACCAAATAAGCTATAAGCCGGCTATATAAGCCAAAACAAACACCCCCTAAAATGAGCATAAACTATGAAGAAATTGCTTATCAGTTTAAAAAAAATAGGCATGTAACAACCTATCTAGGGGTCGTTTGGATTAGCTTATTTAGCTGGCTCATGGGCGTATTTCATTTAGGAAAAGCTGATAAGCTCACTTTCTAGAGCTTATCAAATTAAGCTTATGGCATAAGCCATAACCTCAATTTCATAAACTCATAAGCTTTAAAAAGTGAGCTTATTGGCTTTTTCAAAATCGAATAAGCTCATGAGCCGGCTAAATAAGCTAATTCAAGCGCCCCGTGAGTATTGTTTTTTTTCTTTTCTCTTTTTTGGAAAAGCCGATAGGCTCAGTTTCAACCTTATGACTTAAGTCAATAATCCAAACACCCCCTTAATTAATTAACAGATAAACAAGAATTAACAATACCCTGATTCAGTAGGACGTGATTCGAGCCAAAAGAGTTGACCCTTATCATCAACAGCAGTGCCACCAAGTCCTTTAGCAGCACCCGAAACGACGTCGGATGTGATCGGTGAAGCCCAAGAACCATACGGCGCACTGATCTTTTGGTCCGTTGATAATGACATTGTTGTAATGAGTCTATGACTAGTGTGTGTTTTTACACGTTGAGTGTGTGTTGTTTTAATGAAGAGTAAAGTGAGGGTTTTAGTGGTTAAAGATGGTGATAGGATTGGTCTGCGAGTGATGACGGCGTTGGTTATGGCGGATACTAGTGCCATTTATTTGGAAAGTTGTACATTTTACACTAGTGTTATTATTCCTTTCCTAAAATAAATAAATAAGATTTTTTTAATGAACCTGAAACCACCCCAGTTAAACTATCCAAACAATCGGCGCCGAGGCGCGAATCACTGGAGAGACTCATCAAAGAAACCTTTAAAACTCATAGCTTCGCACTAAGAGAGAAACATGGATTTTTTGTCTCTTACGAGACTCGAACGCTGAGTAAATCCTCCTCCAAAATCCAGAAGAAGTTCTGTGCATGAACTAAATTTACGCTAGTTGGTTAAAATAAATAAAAAATAATAATTTTTGTGCAAAATCTATTTTCTGTATATAATAAACCAAAATAAGTTACAACACCATGAAACACGCTATAGAATTAGTTTGCTGATGTGTCTGAAACCATATAGGTTGAATAGCTAGGAAAGTAAAACACATGCTTTTCAATCTTAAACCAAAAATGCATTCGTATGATTCATCAACACAAATGGCATTTTCGCAAGAACATTTACGTTCAATACATTTTTAAAATAACATCCCAAAAATAATTGTTGTTAAAGCAATTTTCCTCAACATGCTCCAATATCAATTCACACTTAATATTTTTGTCAACCAATAAATGATATAAGTTTCAATTTTTGCACCGATTAAAAAAAACACACAAAATAGTTTAGCTTTAAAGATTTGTCTAACTAGTGCCTTCAAGGCACTAGTTTAGATGACTATATACGGAAACTTTAAGTTTATTAGTTACAAAATTAGAATTAGTTAAGGTAAATTATAAGATCAATTAATGTGTATTAAATGCATTTTTTTTATTTAAACGAAAGTTTGGAATGAATTATTGCACCTTAAGGGATGTCTTGTGGGCACTTGTCAGAGAATCTCATTGCATAAATATAGGATAAGCATTGTTTGTTTCTTTCTAAGATATTTAGGATGTGTTTGTTTTGGGGGAACGCCAATGGATATCTTTGTAGATGTTCGGTATAAGTATATAACTTTCAGATATATCATTCATATCCATAGGCTCATTTCTCACCAATTTGGCGTCTATGCAATCCATTACGTGGCCGCATGTTATCTTTTTCTTTTCCACTACAAAATTCAAATATCTATACACTTTTTTCATACCATATTTTATGATCCAAACATAAACAAATGTAATGATAAAACTAATTATATCAATTGTCAATCTACCACATACCAAATCTGATACTCATTGTGATATAGCAACAAACCAAACAACCCCTTACAAGTGTTTGGTTGAATGTCGTCTTGAAAATTTGTTGTTAGTATATTTAAAAAGGTAATAGCATACAACTTATAAAGTTACAGGAATTTTCATTTGTTTACCTTTATTTTGGTGTTTACCAAGAGACAAATCCTCACCATTCATCTAGTTTAATCTTGTTAGGATTTAGTAAATCCAGTTATTAAAGTGTCGGTCACCTCAAGTATATGTAATCGTTAGAAAGCTCGTAGTCGTAGTTGTTTAATGTTAGTTAGTATTTAGTTTAGTAACACCGTGGAGGAGGGACGGTCTTTACCCATTGTATGCCCGATCCATGCCGTAGGTGGCATTTATGTATGATACTATAAATACCCTACCTCCCAAGGTAGAGGGTTGGAGCTCATAATAAGATTTTACTTTCTCTCACTAAGTTCCCTAAACCTCTAAATTTTCTCTCTAAAACCTATAGTGTACGCCCTTTATGATCATGGTTTGATGTGTTTGAGAAACCAATATGTTACAAATGGTATCAAGAGCCATGGTTTGATCATCTCTTACATGTTCTTGGATTTCTAGTGGTTTTATATGGTTTTGGGTTTGAAAAGTTTAGTGGTATTTGCATCATTGGACCATTTCTTGTGTTAAAGTTTGGATTTTGATTGTACTTTTGTGTTTAGAATCATCATAAGTGCTTAAGTTTTGATTTGGAAGGCTTGAATCACTGTGGTTGGATTGTTTTTGGATTTAAAAGTGGCGTTTGTGTTGTTTTGATTTGGAAGGCTTGAATCACTGTGGAAGGCTTGAATCACTGGTTCTGAATTAACTAAAGAAGACAGAGAATCACAACTGTATGATGAATTTGAGCTTTTTAAGATGAAACCAAGGGAAAGTGTCACTGAATATTACGTGAGGTTCCACAAGCTTGTGAATGACATGAGGAATATCAAAATGACTATGCCAAATATTCAGTTAAACTCAAAGTTTGTGAACAACATGAATCCCGAATGGCATAAATTTGTCACTTCAGTCAAGTTGACTAAAGGTTTGAGGAACACTAACTATGAGCAATTGTATGCGTTCCTGCTTCAGAATGAGATACATGCTATGTTTGAACGAATGATCTTGGAAAAATTCAATTCAAATTCTGGTAATGCAAGTTCGTCAAATGATTCAACAAAGATTCTACACTAATGTAGGAATTACCACCAAAGCTTCTCAAGTCATACCAATGGGTAGCAGTAACCACAAACTCATTCTTGATCCAAGGTATCAACCTCGGACAAATTCTTGGAACAAGTTGCTCATCAGTGGCTCTAATGGTTAAACAAAACCCGAACTTTACCCCACCTTCCAACAATCAACTAAGAACACCTCTAATCTCCACAATGAGTTGTGCCTAAATTTTCTAAGTCAATGCCCATTAGAAATGGATGCCCACCGGTAGAACTATACCTTTAAGAAGTGAACATGCTTTGAATAGATCTCTGTTTCTACTAGCCCGGATCTACCACTAATGATTTTATTGACTGTTTCGATGTGGTTGTTCCAATCTCTTTCTAACCAAGTGGAACCCATTATTGCATGGGGTTCCCAATTATCCGATTATCCATTCTTGTATGTGTTCAACCGGATCGCTCAAATCGTTTTGTGGTACACGGACTCAGCCGTTCCAAGCATATGATTTGGAGATCGCTCGCGGCTCATGAACTTCATGAGTAAATTCATCGGACCGTTAGATTCGGGAACGACCATTTTGGTGCAATTATGGGTTATGGAGACTATGTTGTTGGTGATAGTGTAATCTCCGTGGTATATTATGTAGAAGGTCTTGGTCATAACTTTGTTTTCATTGGTCAATTCGTGATTCCGATCTAGAGGTGGCTTTTAGAAAACATACTTGTTTCGTTAGAGAACTTGATGGTGTGGAACTTTTAAGAGGAACACGGGTTCAAATCTATACACCATCTCTATCGAAGACATGATGAAGTCTTCTCCAATCGCTTGTTGTCAAAGGCTTGAAAACAAAGTCATGGTTATGGCATCGTCGTCTCAATCACTTGAACTTGGCACCATTAATGATCTTTCCATAAAGGACCTTGTAAGAGGCTTACCCAGATTAAAGTATGAAAATATCATCTTTGTTCAAGATGCCAATTGGGAAAAAGGTGAAATATGCCCACAAACCCAAACCAAAGAAACTCGATTATGGAAGTTCTTCATACCCTTCATATGGATTTGTGCGGACCAATGAGAGTGCAAACGATAAATGGGGAGAAATATATTTTAGTCGTTGTTGACGACTACTCTCGATTTACTTGGGTAAAGTTTTTGAGGACAAAGGATGAAACTCCAAATGTCATCATCAAACTTATCAAGCGACTTCGAGTTCGACTTAACAAGACTGTTAGAATTATTCGAATAGACAATGGTACCGAGTTTGTTAACAAAGACCTAAGTCAATTTTATGAAAGCATTGGAATCACCATCAAAGAAGTGTTCCACGACGCCTCAGCGAATGGTGTAGTTGAAAACGAAATCGGACCCTTGTTGAAGCTGCAAGAACTATGCTAATTTATTCAAAGGTTCCAATGTTTCTTTGGGTGAAGCCATTGCCACCGCTTGCTACACCCAAAATCGTTCCTCGACACACCACTCATGCAAAACTCCATACGAACTTGTTCATAAACGAAACCCGATCTCTCCTACCTTTGTGTATTTGGTGCTTTGTGCTATCCAACGAATGACGGTCAAGATTTAGGTAAATTAAGAGCCAAGGCGGACATTGGAGTTTTAGTGGGTTATGCATCAAACAAGAAGGGTTACCGAATCTACAACAAAAGAACTCGAGATATCATGGAAACTATTCACGCCACGCTCGATGAGTCATCGGGCAAATGGCTCCGGGACAATCAAGTTCGGACCGCATCACAACCTTCATCAAGTAGTCCCATTAGTTCTTCCTTGTACAAAATCCCTTACCAAAGAACTCCGTATGTACCCCTTCGAAAGATGATTTGAAGAAATTATTTGATCCAATGTTTGATGAACACTATGAGCCTCATCGCTAATGATCATCAAATTCATCAACAGAGGTCATCCCAACCCGTATAACGTAGAAAACCCATCGTTTTATGTCATTGAGTCAAGAAGCGCCATCGCAGCTTCTCTCATCCTCATCATCACATCCTCAATCATCAAGTGTACATCATGAAATTATGTCCGACACCTATGATGGAGACAACCCTGCTACTCCCCAAGATGCTCCTTTGAGAACATATTTGCTCGAACCATCATCGAACCATCTTCATAAGGGAAACGACGACTGCTACTTCGGTTCCTCAACAACAACCACACGAACACCTTAGAAAATGGACACATGACCATCCATTGGACAACATCATTGGAAACCCTCTCGTCAAAGATCCACTCGTAAAGAACTTGCAACCGATGCCTTATGGTGCTTCTTCAACTCCGTACTATCCAAGGTCGAACCAAAAGACGTTAAACCGTCATGAATGAAGGCAATGGTTCAATGCCATGCAAGAAGAAATTCATGAGTTCGATCGACTAGATGTATGGGAATTAGTACATGCTCCCCGATCGTGCTATGATCATTACTCTAAAGTGGATCTTCAAAGTAAAACTTGATGAGCATGGTGATGTGTTAAAGAACAAGGCTCGATTAGTTGCAAAAGGATACCGTCAAGAGGAGGTATTGACTTTGAAGAATCATTTACCCAGTTGCATGTATCGAGGCAATCGAATCTTCACGGCTAACTGCAAGTAAGAACATGGTAGTCTATCGATGGATGTAAAGACGGCTTTTCTTAACGGAGATCTTAAAGAAGTCGATATCGCACCAACTGAAGGTTTTGTGAATCCGAGCATCCTACTCATGTATATCGCTTGAAGAAGGCTCTTTACGGTTTGAAGCAAGCTCCAAGGGTATGGTACGATACGCTATCAAAGTTTCTTCTATCTCTTGGATTCAAAGAAAGGAGCGGTTGATCCGACATTGTTCACCAAAAGTCGACAAACACTTAATTCATGTTCAAATCTATGTTGATGATATTATTTTTCATCGACCGACCCCAATCAATGTGACCGTTTTCTAAGGAGATGGGCTCCAAATTTCAAATGTCAATGATGGGACAAATGTCATTTTTCTTGGGATTACAAATTTCACAAAGTCCGGAGGCATTTTTATCAATCAATCTAAATATGCTAATGAGATTTTAAAGAAATTTGGATTTGATTCTGTGACCTGCTGACACTCCCATGGTGGAGTGTACTAAACTGGATGAGGACCTCTCGGGGATCATGGTTGACCTGACTAAATATCGTAGTATGATTAGTTCCACGATGTACCCATCGCCAAGAGACCATACATTTTGTTCGATGTATGCATGTGTGCTAGATACCGTGCTAAGCCTACCAAAAGCACCTTGAAGAAGTTAAACGGGTCTTTCGGTATCTCCAAGGAACCATCAACATGGTACTTTGGTACCCGAAGACACCGAATGTCACTAATGACCTATGCGAGATCTCGACCATGCGGGATGTCAAGATACACGTCAAGCACGCCGGAGGTGCTCAATTTTGGGTGATAAGCTTGTGAGTCGGTCTTCAAAGAAACAAATGAGTACTTCTATATCCTCTACAGAGGTTGAATACATAGCCATGTCATCTTGTTGTGCTCAAATCCTATGGATGAGATTCCAATTATCTGACTATGGCTTTGAATTCAACATTTAAGAGCAAAGCATATCGACATTCGACATCATTTCATCGGGAGCAAGTGAAGAACGGTGTGGTGGAACTTTATTTTGTGAGGACCGAATACCGTTAGCGAGACATCTTCACCAAAGCTCTTCCTAGAGAACGTTTGAGTTTATCCTTCCACGACTTGGTCTAAAGAGTCTACAACCGGAAACACTCAAACGTCTTCAAGAGGAAGAAGAGGAGTAAAAGTTTTTCTTCATCCATCTCTTGTATATATTTATTCAAAAGCAAAATACAAAATTATAAAACCCTCAAAAGAAAATAGAAAAATATAAAATTTCATAAAATCCATAAAATTCAGAAAATCTTTGAAAAAGCTAAAAATATTTTTCTCATTTTTTCTTTTATTCGATTTCATTTACGGTCTTTGTGTTGTCATTCAAAGAGTGACACGGGTCTTTAGATGAAGTTCGAATGTACATATTAAAAAAAAATAATAATAATAAAAAAATAAAAAAATAATAATTTTTGAGAGAAAGAAAAACAAAAGGCTTATAGTCATTTCCGACTATACCTCGTTTTTTAAAAGAAAGAACAGAGCCATACTTTATCTTATTTTTCAAATCTCATGCTCTGATTCTAAAAACAAATGTTTGTCACAAAAAAGACAAATGTTTCCTTCACAAATATTTTTCATTCTATAAATTCTTCTGAAAAATATTTGTTATCTAAATGAAAACTAATAAAAATAACTCGGACTCAATTTTTAAAAATCATCTGGACTTGACATTTATCAAAATCTCTATCTCTCAATCAACAACTTATGTCATTGATTGAGGGGGAGAATGATTCCAATTAAATCAAAAAGGTTATTTGTCATACAATTGGTTCAGACCAAGGCTTATGTCATGTTTTCAAAAGATACTCAAGCATGTTTAATCATTGGAGTTTAAAGTCTCGATTTGATCCTTATCGCTTAAATGTTTTCATAAGCAAGTCACAATTCTCCTCAAAGTTTTCAAAATCAATTTAATTCAGAGATCACAAATCTCAAATGATTTGAGAATTGTGATCGGGGGAGAATTTGTGATTTAAATTGGATTTAAACTGATAATTCGATAAATGCTTTTATAGTGATTTACAAGCTCTCATCCCTACATGTGCCAAACGATTTCAAACTTTTCATGCACATGTTAAGGGGGAGCATCTATTTCAAACCAAAAAGGATTGAAACATGATTGATTTGCTTCAAAGTGCAGGTTTTCCCTAATATGTGCAAAACACTTTCGAATCTCTATGCACATATTGAGGGGAGCAACTTTGAAAACCACATTCTTTCCCAAAATATCTTTAACTAAGTATGAAAAATACTATTCTTGATCGGGAAGGTGACGTAGATATTTTTAGAAAATGTTAATCAATGAATTGAATTCTTCCTCTTGCCTCCATGTGCCAAAATGATTTCAAATATACGATGCACATGTTGAGGGGGAGCCCTTTTTCTAAAATATCAAAAACAATTCAGGTACAAAATGCTTTGATAATATATCATAAGTATCTGGATTGATTTTCAAATGGTTTTCAATTGGTTCCAATGGCAGATGTACAATACCAAAAAGACCGACCAAATTTACTTTATGTATGGTGATATAAGGATGGTTAGGTTAGGTTAGGTATTCGTTCACGATCCCGCCAGAGTCGGAGGATCTACCAGAGACAATCCACTAGATAGTGTAGAGTCCTTAGGTATGATGAAAAAAGGAGAAAAGTGAGAATGGGAATAGTGCGGATGAGATAGAGCTAGAACTAGAATAAACCCAACAAGGTTCTAGTAATGAAGTCTCGAAGAAGCTGTGAAGGGTTGAAGAATGAAAAAATGAATGAGAAAAGGGTGAAAAGAAATAGCCCTCCATTAATTCAACCTTAGGCGTAAACCGGGTTCAATACATATGTCTTGGTGTTTACTAAGGTAACACCGGTATTGAAGACAAGACGTCATGGACCCAGTGGACGATCGCACCAAACTTCCCAAGCTACTCAAATTCCTCTTAAAAGGGCTTGTTTCATTCTCACGGGAACCTACATTATCTATCGACTTTCTCTTAGAGATGGTTGATATTGAAAAGGAGACCCTCTCCTAGTCTCGGCATAGGAACCAAATGTGCACTATTGAGTCTAGAGCCACGAGATCATCTAATAAATCTCATTAGGACATCATCAATGAAGACTCTTCGTTTCACACAATGTGGAAAGAGATAATATATTTTAAGAGTCCCACGATTATCCTTGTGGTATTGCGGAACATCCGAGTGATATGCGAACATATTCACAATGAAGATGGAAAGCCTTCTAGAGCCAACATCAAACAAGCTCTTGGTAGGTGGCATGTGAGATCTATCCAATAGATCAACCATGTGACAACCGAACGTAAACAATGGGGCGATTCATAATTATGAATCAATCCTAGTTCGAGTTATGGATTGACGATACCTTTGAAAAACCGGTCGTTGTGCTTAAAATTATTTTCTCTAGCACATCGACTGTGTATTAATATTTCAAACAAATAAAAGGTGTTTATGATTGATAATTGATTTTCCTTAAAACCTTCGTTGTATTGCAAAAACACTTTATTAAGGAGTACACGATTGTTTTTCAAATCTCTTTTCATCAATCAGTGAATCTCAAATTCGCTGGTTCACTCACTCCGTGTTGTCTTCTTTTAGACACTCCGGTTTGAGAACGGCTAGAACGGCTGCGAAACCCCGTCAAGGAGATTCTTCGAATTATACCGATCACAGCAAGACTTGTATCGATCAATCGGGGAACCGTGGGCCGTGTACCTCAATTCAACGAAAGTGATCAAAGACACTTTCGTGTGCTTTATTGCTAACTGTTGTATGCAGGTACACCCCACGTTTGCAGCTGATCTGAATGGAGAGGTCAATCCATAGCCGCATGCTCACCCAACACATTCATCTCTAAAGAAATCATGATAAATGCATCAACGACTATGATATTCTCACTCCATGCTTCTGCTACGCTGCTGCAAATATCATGAATCAACTAAAGCTTCCGCTACTCTTATGAGAAGAAATCATGCTCCAGAATGTGAGCATGTCGGTCCGAAAGTCACAACAACACATAATGTCAACACTACAAAGGAAGAGTCAGAGATTTATGGTAGTTGTTGATCTCAAAGCTGGCTCAAAACTCATTATCACGTGGATCAATTAAAGACCTCCACTTGGATTAACCAAACATGCTAAACATGAATAATCAAAGACTACGGGCTAGAGAGCAATGAACTTAAACAAGAATCCAAGAACTTTCTTAATGTAATATCTGTTTGTATTCAATGTAATTTGAGGTGACCTCCCTTAGGGGGAGATTGTTAGGATTTAGTAAATCCAATTATTAAAGTGTCGGTCACCTCAAGTATATGTAATCGTTAGAAAGCTCTTAGTCGTAGTTGTTTAATGTTAGTTAGTATTTAGTTTAGTAACACCGTGGAGGACGGACGGGTCTTTACCCACTGTATGCGTGATCCACAGCCCGTAGGTGGCGTTTATGTATGTTCCCTAAACCTCTAAACTTTCTATCTCTAAAACCTATAGTGTACGCCCTTTATGATCATGGTTTGTTGTGTTTGAGAAATCCAATATGTTACAAATCTAATGGTGGAGATTAACCTAAGATTTATTAGATAAACCTAAGTCCATGTTTTTTTTCTTGTCTTTTTGTCTTTCTTTTTTATTCATATTCTTTTCGTCATTTTCTTTAAATTAACGTGTTTTTTTTTTTTTTTTCGCTTTATTAATTTTTTAATTCACGTTATTCACGTTTTTTAATTCGTGTTTTTTCTTCGCTTTACGCGTTTTCTGCTTTTCATACGCCGCCCGCTTTGTTACGCTGCTCATTAATCATACGCTTGCGCCCATTTTCGTCTGCTTTCATTCTTCTTTTAAGCTTTCATACGTTTTCCGCTTTCATACATATTCGCCCATTTTCACGTTTTCGTCCGCTTTCACACGCTTTCTCCTGCTTTTTACGCCGTCCCTTTTCGTCCGTTTTCTTACTTGTTTTTATGCTTTCATACATTTTCGTCTATTTTAATACATATTCGTTTATTTTCTTACGCTGCCCTGCGTTTTCACACGCTACTGCTTTCTTACGCTTCGCTCATTATTCACACGTTTTCGTCCGCTTTCATACTTGTTTTACGCTTTCATACGTTTTAAATCGTTTTCATACATATTCGCCCATTTTCTTACGTTTTGTCCATTTTAAATGTTTTTGGCCGTTTCGAGACGTTTTCATCGCTTATGAATATCACAAGTGATATTCGTGATATTAAGATGATCACAAGTGATATTCGTGATATTCGTAATATAACTTGTGATATTCTAAATATCACAAGTGATTTTCAACTAATGTTTTGTAATATGAAAATCACAATTGATATTCAGAATATGTTAGGAATTGGAAATTCCATGAGAAAGTGTCGGTCACCCCAATTATAGTCTAGCATATGTTAGCTCGTAGACTTGTAGTTATTTACGTTATTTAGTAGTTTATTAGTTATTTTGTAGCATAGAATAGTTTAGTGTAACACCGTGGAGGAAGGACGGGTCTTTACCCACTGTATTCCTGATCCACAACCGACGAGAGGACGAAGCTTTGTAACTATAAATACCCCTTCCATCCAAGGAAGGGGGTGTTTTTCTCACATAATCTAATCTTTCACTTTGTATACCAAGTCTCTACCAAGAACACCCTCTCTTATACTTTCTCTCTAAATGGCTAACATGTATTTTCATCATCCAAGACCACCCGAATCATCAACACAATAAATATTACGATCCTACAAATGGTACCGAGCCTAGGTTATTGTGTTGTGTTGATTTGTGTGGCTTAGTATCATGGTTATGGTGGTTTTGGATCATGTTTTAAAAACTGCTTTTGTACTTTATGATGGTCGGGAAAAAAATCGAGTATACTTGTGGTTAACTGTTTTTAACATGTTGTGTATCTGGTTTTGGTCAAATATTTAAATTCCTGGTCTTTACATGAACATTTGATCATATTTGTCTTGGTCATTTTATTAGTCCAAATATGTTTGTCACTCTTTAAACATCTTTTGTTACCAATTCGAGATATATCAAGTGGTCAAACAGTGAAGTCAATGGTCATTTTGTCAGATTACATGTTCATACTGGGTCAAAAATGAAGCTTTTCTGCATAAGTTTTTCTGGGTTTATAAACTGGTCATATACATGGGTCTATAGAAGCGGTTTTCGTCACTTTTTCTGGGTAACTTTGAGTATGAACGAAAAAACAGTTTGATATTCATGCTAGCGAGTTGACTGAACAAGTTGTCCGGATTCATTGTTTTACAGTAGCGACTTGTGCCTTAAACTAGTGACTTGTCTTTACAAGTCGTAGCAACTTGTGTTAAGGCTGTTTAGCGACTTGGTTATTTGACTATTGAGTCAAATAAATGACCTAGCGACTTGACTCATGTCCATGTAATGCAGCGACTTGTGTTGAAGGAAAATTGTTAGCGACTTGTTGAGTTAAAAAAATTAGCAACTTGACTCAATATAGCGACTTGGACAGAAATGAAGAATGAGAATACAAGACCAACAACTACCAAAAGACCACATACCATTTACCATAACAACAACTCGACCTCTGGTTCAAGTATAACCCATCATCAGTCCATAAACACTTATCACACATCAAGACTCGAAGCATTAAAATCATATCCGAATCAAATCTAACTATCTCTAAACATCTAGAATTGAACCAAAATATAAATCTCAGATCCTCTTCGTGTCATTCAAAGAATATCAGACTTTAAAGGTCCATAACACGAAAATAATTCATCACTGATTTCAGTTGAAGCTTATACTTCATGTAATATACGACACATCAAACAAGTGACAACAAATGTGTTATCCCTTCTTTCTTGGTTCGATTATACGCAAACACGGACTCAAGGTTTGATTTTAAAAGTTCGTTAATAATCAAATCACTCTAGTACTTATCCGAAAACTATAAGACAAGGACAATAACAAGAGTGTTATTTCCTATATCTTTGTTCGTTTAATCAACAACTTAATCTAAACTTGAGATGTTAAACCAACCTGTTTCTCATCGAAAAATCTCGTGGGCATCATACAACCTCATGTTATCTCTGTGGCGAGGTCAATTGACTCTTAATCTTGAAGCCATCCTTGTGGCTTGTGAAGCTTGCATCTGATGTAAGAAAAGTGTTGGGTTCAGTAAATACCCAAACCCCTTAATCTAGGATTTGAATAGAAAATAGCCCAAGTATTTATTCCGTTAACACAAACAGTCATCGAGTGCATAGTCTCTCGGTGAGTCGCCTTCGTGATACTCAAGAAGAGGCAAAGAAGAAGTCTCTCCACTCAAGAAGGCGGAACTTAATGGGTGAAGACCGAGTCAAGAAGAAGATGATGGATTCATGAGTGATGACAATAACTCATGAATCCCTAAGATTACTCTCCAACTTCTTACATCAAGACAAATCAAGTAGAAGACCAAGGATGTAAAGATCAAGAAAGAGCGGGACAAGGCGGGAAAGGTTGAATCGATAAGACGAAGTCCTTATCAACCAAAGTCAACTTTCTCTCGAATGGCAAAGATCGTGCTCGGTGTCATCACCGAACTTAGGAAAGTAGTCTTGTCTCTTACCTAGAATAGTCTTTAGAATGCAGACAAAATACATCAAGATTTTGTCTTTTGTATGATGTCATTGTCACTTAGGAAAGAGTCAAATATCATACATGTATAAATAGCATAAGAGATGGAGTGAAAAGGTTAAGCTTGTGAATTGTAAAACACACATACACGCAAGCCATCTTTTCACTCCTCCAAATACAACTTAGTTCTGAGATAGCTCGGTGAGCTCTAAGAGTTGTGCTCGGACATAGCTCGAGCTTAGAGAGGAATCACCCAACTTTGTCATTTCAATCCCAAGTACTATTCCGCAAATACTTGGGTAACGATTCTTTGTTGATTTATTTCTAATAAGAATATGATGTTGAAAATTACTTAGTGTGTTTTCTTTATGTTAATTTCACCATAGTTCACTTTTAACTTGTTTTATTAACTTAAACTGCTTTTAAACGATAGTGAACGGGAACAACAAGTGGTATCGAGCAAGGCTAATTATAAAACTCGTTTTTAGGCCGCTCTAAAAGTTTTAAATTAGGATCCTAAATGGTCAAATTGATGTACCCCAACTAGTCGATAAAAGGGTGGAGCTTATTCACCGTTGCCCCTAGACTTGAAGTTGGCAAATTCAACAAATGGAAAAGCGAATGCTTTGCTATTTGATTGGGATGGAACCTTATTATATCAAGTGTATAAATGAAGGTCCATTTGTCCCAAAGATCAAGGGTTGCCCAAACTCAAGCTCGGTGGACCTGGATGAAAGGAGAGTGGTCAACCAGACCAAAGACTAAAAGTATCATAATATCTTGTCTTCCGACGATATTATGGAGTCTCGATATAAGTCGTAGTATCGCTAAGCAAACCGGGATGACCTAGTTCATAGTCATGAAGGACCATCTCGATACCAAGGAAAACAGGATAATGGACCCGAAACTTGAGTATAACACCTTCGTGGCTAAGGACCGTAAACTCTCTCTTAAACTTACACCGATACAAAACTCTTTAAATGAACTTTCAAATGATGGTGTTAAGTTGTCTAAGCATGAAATCAATGTTGGTTTTGTAAACAGCCTCCGAGAAGTGGTTGAATTTCTCTCGTGGACTGTGAATGCTAATCATATCCAAAATCTTGAGCTTCCTAAAATTTATGGGAAATTTGTCTATGAGGAAAACCTCATCAATGCACGATACCGACTTAAAGAAGTCTCGTGAAGTCAAGAAGTCCCGACCACCACCTCATCACCAATATCAATCGCTCGCTTTTCTAACAATGTAGTTCAAGATTTCCAAGAAAACTCGATGATGAGCCCGATGAGAGATCAGTGAGGATTACCTAAATGACCGAATGTCAATTTCGGAAAGGGCACTCGCTAACTCTCAAGGTTTATAAAAGAAACAGAGGTTTTCAACTGCTAAAGCAATCAAGACACTGAATGCTATAAGTGTCATAAAAGAGGCCATTTTGCAAAAGACTGCTTTTCAAAACAACTTCAACCTCTTACAAACCATCGTGATCTAATCGTCTTCGTGCTTTAGCAAACTTCAACCAAAATCTATCGCCTCATCAAAATGTTCAAAACAACCGATCTTAACAAAACCATTGATTATGAAGCTAAGTATAAGAAAGCAAAAGCTAAGCTTGCATTGCTTGAGGTCAGTCCCTCGTAAACAACAAAATTGTTCAATCTGTAGGGTAAGAACAAAGGCCTTGTTGTCAAACCTTTGATCGGGATGAAGAGCCAATCTCATAGGATGATGAAATGGTACATGTCGGTGCTCTCATGGCTCTCTCGTAAGAAGACAAGCTAATGTTGGGAAGAATCATGCTAGAACGGGAATGGGTCAACATCACAATGAAGAAGGTAAACACTTTACTTTCTATGGATGATGACTCGATTGGCGCCTTATATGAATTATCTAAATGTTGACCTTAAGTTTGTAGAAGAGCAAAGATCGAATCTTTTTCTAAGTACAACAAGTTAAGTTTTGAATTGAATAAGTGTATGGATGAATTGCTTAGTTTAAAACAAGCTAAGTTTGAGGTCATCACTTTGCAAATTCAAAACATCGAACTAGTTAAAAGAAATCGTAATCTTCAAGATGAACTTAAAAGGCAAATGATATTCTCAATAGTTGGATGCTAAGAATCCTGTGGTCTTTGATGCTGGAGCCCCAAGAGTAGCAAGAAGAGAGTCATAGTGAAGATCATCTCCCGACTCTCTCAACAAAGACCGCCTCCTAAGCCATTTGTGTCCGTGGCATGATTACAAGTATGTTGGTCGATTCAAATTCCGTGAATGGATTGAACGAGTTAATCCCGAGAGTAAGCTTCCAAACTTGATTCGGAAGGATTCTAGAGCACGAAAGTCAAGCTCTAAAGAGCATGCTTGACTCTCGATGTGCCCGGCCAGATCGAACACATCTCCGAGTCAAGCGTAATCTCAAGCGACGCCCACCACCGAAACCTCTTCGTGGTGCCGCCCAAGCTCGAGCTTAGTCCACTACAATTCAATCCTCATTCACCAAAAGAAAGGTCCGGACTGTAGAACCATCCTACAAAGACATGCAAACTAATCCAACAAGAGTCTACCTCGCCGAGACTTCATCATCCTCTCGTCCCCACCAAGGCACCAAATCCTAAACCGATCGAACTTGTGAGGAAGCTTATCAAAAATGGAATCCATTGAAAAGGTCCCTGAACCAATCAAGGAGACAAAGTCGCTTCCTCCAGTTCCTCAAAATCTAAGTCAACCTCCAAAACAAACAAAAGTGTGAAATGTGTCATTACACCACCCATACCACCGACAATCGCTATAGAATCCTTTTTGCTTGATTCGCAAAAGGATGATCACAGATCGCAGATCATCTACAAGATGTCACCAAGCAAACTATATCAAAGTTGGTCATCAAGATGCTTCATCCTCCAAAATCGCTCCAAAAATAGAGCAAAACCTTTTCTCTCTCGCCTCATCGTGGGTTCAATGATCATCATCGTGATGATTGTCTCATGAATACATGCCGTGATATATGCGGTAATCCACTCATGAGACATCCCAACATGACAAGATTATTCATGCAAGGAGAAACTCCAAACAACCCTGAGTCACCGAGTCATCCTCACCTCTAAATGCAAAACCTGTGGTAGCACCATGCACACAACCACCGACCATGAGTCGATTGCAAATTTCAAAGAGACCTTGAGATCCAAGCCCACTAGTAAGTGGGTCACGAAGAGAAACTAATCTGGGTTTACTACTTGTGCAGAGACATGCGAGGGAGCCTATTTGGCATTTAGACAAGTGGATGCTCAAGAAGCATGACCGGTGTGAAGGAATATCTCGCACAAGTATGTAAAGGAACCAGGCCCAAGGTAGTATTTGGTGATAACTCATCATGTCCCACTGAAGGTTATGGTTCAAGAACTGCAATGGAATAGTTTTCTAGAATAGCCTATGTCAACGGTCTCAAATACAATCTCATCGTTGTCACCAACTATGTGATGCAAAATTCATTGTACAATTCAATGATAAACAAGGTACCATTTTTAATGCCAACAAGGAAGTTGTGTTGATTGCCCTAGGAGAGATGATGTTTATGTGCTTGACATGTCAACTCTCTCCCAAGATGGAACGTGTCTCTTTGCTAAAGCCACCGAAACTATCAATTGGTCCGTGGCATAAGAGACTTTCACACTTAAACTTCAAAACCTCAACAACGGCAAAACAAAACAAGGTCCTTGGCTTACCATCTCGGTCTTTGCAAAGACAAACCATGCTCGCCTGTGAAAAGGGTAAACACCATGAGCATCATTCAAAACCAAACAAAATTTCTCCATCAAAGCGCCTTCACCTCCTCGCACATGGATCTCTTTGGACCGTCACCCCCAAATCAATCCAAAGATGAGAAGTATACACTTGTCATTGTTGATGAATTCTCAAGATACACTTGGGTATACTTTCTTTCCAAAAAGAGTCAGTACCGATACAATAATGTCATTCATCGTGAAGATTGAAACCGTAATGACATTATCATAAACAACCGAATCGACAATGGCACGAGTTCGTAAATCAAGAACTTGAGAGTTTCGTGATGAAAAGGAATTTCTCAAAATTTCTCATCTCCTTATACCCCGAACAAAATGGGTCATTGAAAGGAAAACAGTAACTCATTGAGGTCGCTAGAACTATGTTAAATGGCTCATTTCAAAACATTTCGGATCAAGCAATCAAACCGCCTGTTACACTCAAAACAGTCAATCATTGTCAAAAGACATAATAAAACCCCATATGAGATCTTCAAAGGTAGACTTCCGACATCACTATTTTCATGTGTTTGATGTCCTGTGTTCATTCACAACCACAAGGATCATCTAGGCAAGTTTGATGCAAAAGTCGATGATGGATACTTTTAGGCTACTCACCGATCTCCAAAGCCTTCGTGGTTTTTAACACAAGGAGACAACAAGTTGAGGAAACCTTTCATGTCACCTTTGATGAAAGTACCGAAGCATCAGTTCACCAACACCTCCTGGAGGAAATAGAATTGATAACTCATCAAGATATCCTCCTCGATGAGTACAACATCAACTCAATTCCTCATATCGTCGATGCCGACATCTCATATTATGTCTTACCCCACAACCTACCCCAACCAACCATCAATGAGTTCATTGAAAATCACCGTCCTCGCTGGATAAGTAACAACGATCCAAATGATCGTGATCCCAGAACTCATGTTCCTCAACCGATCAAGACATCTCTACAGATGTTCTAAATGATTCTCGTGGCCCTTGCACCGAACTCACACCGAACTCCCAGTGACATCTTCAAGCTCGATCCCGCATCACAAAGTAAGTGGACAAGATCTCGTGACATCGAGCTTGTAAACATCATTGTGAACCCACCGAGGCATGCTCACTAGAAGCATGGTCGCTAGTCTAACCGCAGCCTTCACCAATGAATGTCTATATGCCGATTACCTATCGACATTGAACCCAAAAGTGTCATCAAGCTCTAAAATACCCAAGCCGGGTTCGTGCTATGCAAGAAGAATTGCAACATTTGATAAAAACAAGGTCATGACCTTGATCAAATGTCCTCGGATGTAGTAGTCATAGGAATGAAGTGGCTTTGTAAACAAAACCGATGAAACGGATCGCTATTAAAAACAAAGCCGACTTGTAGCCAAAGGTTACACCAACAAGAAGGCATTGACTATGATGAGACATTTGCTCCTATTGCAAGAATGGAAGCCATCGATCTTCCTTGCATACGCAACATTCATGAACTTCGTGGTCTACCAAATGGATGTTAAAAGTGCATTCTAAATGGTGATCTCAAGGAAGATGTGTATGTTCAAGAACCTCCGTGCTTTGAGAGTAGTGAATTCTCGACTATGTCTCGAAGCTTGACAAAGCCCTTTATGGACTTAAACAAGCTCCCTGGAATGGTATGAAACTCTCTCACCTTCCCGATACAAAACAAGTTTGTCGAGAGAAAGATAGACAACACATCGCTTGTCTATAGAACCCAACAGATGTGATACTAGTCCAAGTGTATGTTGATGATATCATCTTTGGCTCAACAAACTACAAACTTTGCAAACAATTGAAAAACTAATGACAAAGAAGTTTGAAATGAGCATGATGGGGAACTTACTTACTTTCTTGGACTACAAATCGTGCAACCGATAAAGGTATATCCATCACCAAGAAATACACTGTAAATCTCAAGAAATATGAGATATTTGACTATGCCTCGTTGAAGACTCCAATGGTTCCACCTAACAACCTTGGACCCGATCTCACCGGCAAATCACCAATCAAACTCATTTCGTAGGGATTGTTGGCTCATCGATGTATCTAACTGCTACTAGACCGTATATACAATTTCCATCATCTAATAGCAAGATATCGCCCAATCCCAAAGAATCCCACCTCACCGCAGCCTAAAAGAATACTCTGTGTACTGGAAGGAACCCCAAACCTTGGACTATATTATCCAATATGCCTGTGGTTTGATCTCGCGGTTACTCGATTCGATTATGCTGGCCGCAACATGGATGTAAAAAGTACCTCGTGGTCCCGCTAATTTCTTCGAGGAAATTGGTGTGTTGGAGTGCAAAGAAGCAACAATCAGCTGGTTATGTCCTCACCGAAGTCGAATATGTAGTCAGCAGCAGGATGTTGTGCCAATGTTATGGATGAAAAGTCAACTCAGTGACTATGACATCCATTACAAAATGGTGCCCATCTTCGTGATAACACTAGTGCAATTGCAATCTCCAACAACCCCGCCCTCCACCAAAGAACCAAACACATAGATATCGATATCACTTCATCGGGATCATATAATGAAAGGAGACATAGAACTTCATTTCATCCCTACCGAATATCAATCGGCCGATATCTTCACCAAACCTTGATGAACCTACCTTCAGGAGACCGAAAGTCGATTGGGAATGCTTGACATTGAAAGTCAAGTATCCGAAACCAATCTCGTGAAGTTCTCCAAATAGTTCATCCTCCCCGAAAATCCAAAATAAACCTCTCACCGAATGAGTAAGACTCATTCAGGTCCCCGACACTTGACAAAGCATTGAATGAGTAACTAAATGGTCCAAGTATCGCTACTTTAATGTCCTAGGTTGGTAACTATGCCAATTTAATAAAGGAATATATGTCTTTGTCTTATCGTCATCCCACTTGCATTTAATGCTCTCACAAAAATATCAAATTGATATTTTATCTCGCAAAGTGCACTTTACCGCAATCGCAACTGCTCCTTGAAAACGGATTTTATCAAGGGTAATGGAGTGGTAACATTAAATGGGAAATTCAAAAGTCTTTCAAAACCTACTTAATTTTTCCATTTGTGCACAAAACACCCCTCTTATCACTCTATAAATACCCTCTTCTCCAACACAATCAACACACACAAATCTTTTCTCGCAACTAAACTCTATCAAAATCATTTCAAAAATTCAAAACATTTGTGTGTGCTTAAAATCTCTTTGAAAACCTTCCTTGTAAACATTTACAAAGTTTTTCATCACAAACTAGAGAGATCTAAACATATTGATTGTTCTTACAAACGCTTTTTTCTAAACCCTAAAACTTCTTTAATAGATAAGGCTAGAACACAATCTCTCCAGCTTGCTTCTCAAAGGGTAGGATCTCACAAACGTTGAATTCAAAACAAACAATGTCATAGGTAATTTGAATACCCTAAAATGTCCCAACCTATAAAGACATTGTAAAATTTTTATTCAACTCGCCCACCAAAACGGCCTTTGTAAATGTCCTCAGCTGGTGTACCCAAACTACCTCGTGGGAGTTTTGGGCAATCTCAAAGTTTTGACCCGACACCTTCAACTGATGAGAATAACCTTAGACCACTCAGGAGTATCTCATCGTTCACTTTATTAGGGGCAACAATATACCGGATTACAAAACTTTTGCACTTCAACAGGTTAGATTACAACAAAGGTGTTTATGTCGCCCATCCCGAACCTTCCATGTTGAAGGATGGGTTAAACAAATCGCTTTTGGATCCCACATTTTGGACAAGACCCAACCACTAAAAGTTCATTCCCGTGGCTCGAGGATCCTTTTCACTTTTGTGATTCAAGTCCTCTATGGAACCACTCATCCACCGAACAGTTAACTCTATTCAATGATGATGGCATACTACCCGATGAATGGGGTCACCGCCGACATACGGGAGATCATTTACAGTGATCTTGTAACGAAGTTACAGAGCAAAACTAGGAAGTATATTTCGTATCCTAGGTTTGTCTCTTGTGCTTTACAATCACATCGGTGCCAATTATACTGTGGATGAAAAATTTGAAATTTACCGCATCCCGAGTCCTTCAAACTTTCAAAAGGACCCATCCCTTGTCACACCTATTGAATCGACGGCCCATATGGTTGTTGTAAACAACTGTGAGGATCAAGGTTCCAAACCCCGCCTAAAAGAGAAAGGGAAGTCTCAGATCGACTAAGACTAAACCAAAGTCTCAGGCCCCGAGGCTTCGTGAGCACCGCCTAAGAGGCACAAAAGCCCGAGACCAAAAGACACCCACCGACTGTGCAACAACCACCCCGTGACAACGAAGGACACTAATACATCATGGCCAATGCCCTTGGTCACACCTACTACTCCCCAAGATCCAGAGGAAACAAACAACCACTGGTAGGGGAGCGCCTTCCACTTCGCCCAAGGATGACATTAGCAAATCCAAGCCTTTGTTCGAGGGCACACCGATCGATCCCAAAGACCTGGGGAAACAAACAACCCACCGACAGGGATACAACATTCACCGACTCGCTAAAGGCACTGGAAATACCCACCAAAGGTCTCGTGGGTCACTGGGGACAAAGACTCTGAGGAAAGGAACAACCCGCCGATACGAACCCAAAACCAACTCGACTCCCGAGAAGACGCTGAAACTCCCACCAGTGTCCGAGGGTCCACGGGACAAAGACTCGTAGGATCAATACCACCACCGATATGGAACCCATTCCCACCCCTTGTTAACTGCTGTCGAGGTTACCGAAGTTAAAATTTGATGGCTGTATTTGATACGCCAAACAATGTTTAATCACTCAAGCCGCCACTTGTGAATGGTCAATCGTAATAAGCTTAAAACTGCTTAAGCACGAATGCAATGAAGATCTGGGGAGTATAGTGTTTCCCCGGGTCGTTATGTCCCAGCGAGCTATGCAATGGATTATCAAACGTATAGTGATCGAGAGATTTGAACGGAAAAGGAGATTGTGAATTGTTTAATAACTACAGAAAAAGCCAACAAATTACAACGGCTTAAATGCAAATTAAAGAGAATCTAAAAGATAAAAACTATTAAATAAACGCTATCACTATTTTTAAAATTGATGAACGTTTAAAACTTAAAACTTACGTTTAAATAAAAATTACGTAAATGTACAAAATAAAAAGTGAGACTTACACAATATTAACCCTAAAAATATGAAAATGATATTTTTACAAACCTAATGATAAAAGAAAATATTTAGAAAAAGAAAATTATTTTTATAACTAATTATCTAATTATTATTAATTAAAAACTATTTTTAACTAATAAATAATAGCCTAAAATACAAGAAATTAGGAAATAAAGCTAGAAAATAAAATTAAGACTTAGAAAATCTAAAATATCAAAATAGAATTTTCAAAACTATTTTTGTATTTTTCGATTATTTTCTATTTTTATGAATTTTAAACTATTAAAATCTACTTAAATTATTTAAAATACAAATTTAACTAAGAAAATCTAGAAAATTTTTTTGGCTTTTTATATTTATCTAAACTTAAGAAAATGAAAATTATTTTTTGAACCTTTCTTAATTTTTGTATTAAATGCTATTTAAAAATGCTTAAAAACTAATTTAAATTAAGAAAAATAGCAAACAAGCTAAGAAAAATCTGAAAATTTCAGGAAAAGTCTAAAATAATATTAGGAAGCTAGGAAAATTGGAAAAACAAGTGGTTATGTGGAGGAATTTGAAACTGATGTGTCAAGTGCTTATAAATAAGCACTTGAATAAGCTAAATGAAGAAAACAAGCCACCAACTGTTTACAGAAGCCAAACTATGCTACAATAACTCAAATGCAACTAAAAACAACAAGCCATATCTACTGAATTGCAAGATAGCACAGATTTGATGTTTTGAGATATAAGCTAAAAACAGTAACTGGGGTGTCTACTTTGAGCTTATGCACAAGCTTCAAAATAAGCTGAATGTGAAAACCAACAGTTAGAACCTAGACTAGACCTGGGTGAGAGTGTCTAAACCAAAAATCAGACCTAGTGAAGCTCAAATGAGCAGTCAGAAGAGTTGCAAAACTGCACAAGCCCTGCAGTATTTCAAGGTTCTCGACATTGTGGCACTTGACCCCATTTTGACAAGCTAGTATGAAGCTTCTAAAAATTGATAAAAATCGGAAAAATGCTAATAAGAAACAAGACCAACTGAAGTTAATGATCCCACAATTTCACTTAGATTGGTTCTTAATCGAGCCCAAGAAAATTCTTCTCGGTTACAAAACCGACTTTCAGACAAATCGACTTTTTAAGCAAAACCGAAAAGTTGACTTAAATGAAATTTGATTCAAAATGGTGGATGTAATATGATGTTATAAGATAAATTAAACCTAGTGCAAGCTACCTCTATGAGTTTTGAACATAAAACAAGACTTTGATTTTGAAAACTATAACAGCTAAGCAAAGAAGGACAGATAGTATGTAATTTTGACTTTTGAGCTTAAGGTGCTCAAGTAGTGACTGAAATGAGTATACTTTAGCTAAACAAACATAACACCATAAGTTCTAACCACTACATAGGTCTCTAAAACAGAATTAACAGTCAATCCAAACACCCTTATCACAACTGTTTTGCAAATGAAAACTAAGCTAAATGCTTAACTTCCTAAAATTTATGATCAAACTGCATTTACTAGACCTAAACACAACTTAATAAACAAGATTACACTAATGGTGACCACAGATACATAGACAAGCAAAAACTGCAAAATGACTTGAAAATTGAAAATGAGAAATCTTACTAACCACTGTGTCCAGCTTATGCATGCCAAAACCAAACCCAAACCTATGCTAACCTAATCTAATACAACCCAATTCAACCTGCATCAACCCCATTATCCATTTCCACCTCCAACTGCATCAACAGTTGACTTTGGTTGACCATCAACCAAATTTTGCTTGAACTGATTCAGCAGGCATACCAAAGCCTATAATAAGCTTAAATGAGCTTATTTGATTATAACATAAGCTTATTAGAAGCTTGAGCATAAAGTTTTGAAACTGAAAAATTAGACAGTGAACCATAAACTTGAAATTTGATTAATCTTTAAAATTGATACTCAAAAGCACAATGTAATAATGTTTCAACTTAAAAGTGATACAAACAAACTGAAATTACAACATTTTAATTTAAACTAATACATTTATAAAAGAAACGACATTAAAGGAAAATGTAAAACTAGCTACCCTTTCTTCAAGCTTCCACTCTCTTTATACACCCAAGTTGTTTCTCTATCCTCTCGAAAGGGCTCCCACCTCCTTTCGAGGCCATTGGACGACTTAAGGCAATCTTGGCCTTTGATTAACTTTTGGCGGAAATGGTTTTAACAGTTTATGGGGATTGAGTGTGAAGAGGGGAAGTAATCAATGCTATTTGGAGGGATGTGTTTGGAGTGATAAGGCTGGTGGGATATGAGTTGGAGTGTTATCAGAGGAGTTGCAGGGTGATGATGGTTGTGAAAGTGGTATCTCGTGAAGGAGGGAAGGGATGAGTCAAAGGGGATTTGACTGGGATATTAAAAAGGGGGGTCCAAAGGCAGGGTCAAATGGATAACATGGCAGGGGTCCAAAGTATTTGTGACAAGGGTCTAAGGTGCAAAAGGTTTTTAATTATCAAGGACTTAATTTGCCATTTCTGAAAATACAAGGACTAGAATCGCCAATTCATCAAAGATGTTTGAGGCTGAAATTGACAAGTGTTAATATTACAAGGACCAAAGTTGCCATTTTCGATTTTCCAGGACCATTTTGCCAAATTTCAAAGTCGAGGACCAAACTTGTAATTTTCTCAAACTTTTATATTTTTCACCAAAGGACTAATTTTGACAAGTTATGATATTAAAAGGACCTTTGGTGATTTTTCTTTGAAATTATGTGCTCAGGACTATTTCGACAATTTTGAAACTGGGGACTGAGGCGCCAATTATGCAAACTTTGCTCATTTTTCATCCGATTTTGAACATTTTGCATCCGAAACATATAAAATGCAATTTTGGAATATTTTCAGATTTTGATGCATTTCGAGCATTTTAAACATTTTGCGAGCTCAGATTGATTAAAATGATGAGTATTTACACACTCATCAATGACCTTCTTGAAAGTGATGAAGAAATCTTATCACAGGAGAAGAAGTGGACGCCGAGGTTCAAACTAAACAAGAGCCTCGGCTGATCCATGACGCAGATCGAGTCACCTTTTCAACTCAAGACAATGACTCGACCTCATCCTCCACTCGACGAATTCAAAATTTGACAATGTTCTTCCGCTCACCGAAAGACAAGCGGTTAAGTGGATCGGTGGGGCTTCAAGTAGGGCATTTTCGGGTTCTTGAGCAGTTTGGGATCAACACATCAAGCCGCCGCGATTCTACCGACCTTAGATCCGATGTGCTCACCTTCAACGAAAATGTTCATGAGCACGAGATCTTATGTACCACCATCTTGTCAACTTTGGATGAACACATGGTTAAGTTCCTCAAGCATCTTGAGACGATTGAGGTTACGATTGATGAAATCGAGACGCCATCAAAGAAGACCAGCGCTCAATGCCAAAGTCTTTGGAGGCCACTGAGGCATATCAAAAATTCATCCAGCTCACGGACCTTATAGAGATGCTCAAGTCCGCAAATGTTCGGGGTCTTCAAACTTGATTCGGACTCTCGGACCACCATGGACTCATGAACACTCATGTAGCTACCTTAACTCAGCCTCGTCTTCTATGGCTTGGAATCTTGGTCCACGAATGAGCGCCTTGGGTTATCTCATGCAAACTTGGATGCAAAGGTCACTTGGTCTTCAAGCGGATACTTGAAATAAAGGCCATGATGGTGAAATCTATCAGGCCTTCAAAGGTCAAGTTGGCGATCCCCTCAAGACCTACTCCAACTCTTGCCCTCACCGACACTCGGCCAGCAGTTGAGGGGAGAATATCTTGAAGAAACTCCTCTTCACGCGAGGGGAGCAAACACCACCGGCCTCGGTGACTCAAACATCATCATCATCGGCACCAGTCTGCAGCACCAATCTCATCACTTCCACCTCAAGCAACAACAACAACACCGGTCTTAACACCAATCATGACAACACCACCTCCCATTATTGCATCATCTTCCTCAGACGGGACAAGGGCAAAGGCATACCGACTACCATCGGGCACGAGAAGATTCCTACAAAATTGGTGACATCGAATACCTCTTCACTCCTCAACAACTAACCAAACACCTTGCTAAAGAAGAGAGGAAATTGAAACAAGCTAAGGATGAAAAGAAGACTAAGGAGGCATTAACCAAAGTGATTGCCAAGAAGTGAAAATGTGGGAATAGATGCAAGCAAGCTCAAAAATTCGGTCAGCAGATGAAGTTCATGGAAGCTCAGTGCTCAAATGGTTTGCAATGAGATCTCGGTATGAAGAAAAGAGAAAGAAAATGAAGCTCTCGTGCAAAGCGAGAATTAAAGAATACAAGCGGACAATGACCGGTAGAAGGCTCCTAAAAATCATCGATGTCAAAATCATTCCCAACACCAAACCATTGGCTATGAATGTTTCTGAGAGGGATGACAAAAGACAATTGAGGTTCATGATCCATTAAAATTCGGTGAATTTGGGATCAGAACTTGATGAACTTGGTCCGATCATTGGAAAGAAGCAAAATAAGGTGGTCAAGGAGTGATGAAGATGCTTAGCAAAGATATGAAAAGTGAGGAAGCACCACCCAACCGAGAATTTAGCTTTGCCTTGACTGCACCTCGAGGATCTCAACCACAAACTTCCACCGCAAAAGGAAAAGAGTTGATTTCAACACGAGATCAAAGTGCACGGCCTTGAATGCAATAGAAGCGCACGAGGGTGTAAATTTTGTGAACTGTCTAGTGATTGAAGAGCACGAAGAGGGCTATTCCACATTGATGTCTATGGGAACCCTGCATTTCAAAGATGGAGTGACATTGATCGGTGGAGTGGCCGCAATGATCGACTATATTCATGGCCTCTCGGATCCAATCCCAAATAAGCGTCGGGTTACATCAAGACCTAAATGCTAAGATCGAGACCATCCCGACAGGAAACACTCATCACCAAGAAGGTCAAGCTTGAAGCATTGGGAATCCATCCGGATTGACATCATTTTGTTTTATCTTTTGTACTAGTGATAGGAACTATGTAATCGATCAATAAGCGATGTATGTTTTATTCATTTACTCGGTGTTCCTTATTGTATTCATTAGTACATTCGATTGTAAGAAGAAGCCTCTTGCTCACTTACATCGATCAACCACTTAGGCTATTTGTATATCCAAATAGGGAGGCTGCTGGGTTCGATAAATACCCAAACCCTTAATCTAGGATTTGAATAGAAAATAGCCCAAGTATAACACAAACAGTCCCGAGTGCATAGTCTCTCGGTGAGTCGTCTTCGAGGATACTCGATGAGGCAAGAAGAAGTCTCTCCACTCGATGGGCGGAACTTAATGGGTGAAGGCGGAGTCAAGAAGAAGATGATGGATTCGGTGGTGATGACAATAACTCACTGAATCCTAAGATTACTCTCCAACTTACATCGAAGACAAAGCAAGTAGAAGGCGAAGGATGTAAAGGCGAAGAAAGAGCGGGACAAGGCGGAAAGGTTGAATCGGATAAGGCGAAGTCCTTATCAACCAAAGTCAACTTTCCACGAATGGCAAAGATCGGGCTCGGTGTCATCACCGAACTTAGGAAAGTAGTCTTGTCTCTTACCTAGAATAGTC
Organism: Chrysanthemum lavandulifolium; assembly: GCA_022545495.1. Lineage (NCBI taxonomy): Eukaryota > Viridiplantae > Streptophyta > Magnoliopsida > Asterales > Asteraceae > Chrysanthemum > Chrysanthemum lavandulifolium. Next base: position 68,997,707 of record CM040240.1, on the reverse strand, counting down.
TTTGTAAATGAGACAAAATACATCAAGATTTTGTCTTACAGTATGATGTCGGTTGTCACTTAGGAAAGAGTCAAATATCATACATGTATAAATAGCATAAGAGATGGAGTGAAAAGGTTAAGCTTGTGAATTGTAAAACACACATACACGCAAGCCATCTTTTCACTCCTCCAAATCTAACTTAGTTCACGAGGCAGCTCGGTGAGCTCTAGAGTTGTGCTCGGACATAGCTGAGCTTAGAGAGGAATCACCCAACTTTGTCATTTCAATCCCAAGTACTATTCCGCAAATACTTGGGTAACGTATTCTTTGTTGATTTATTTCTAATAAGAATATGATGTTGAAAATTACTTAGTGTGTTTTCTTTATGTTAATTTAGGTCATAGTTCACTTTTAACTTGTTTTATTAACTTAAACTGTTTTAAGCGATAGTGAGCGGGAACAACAAAAAGGATTAAGAGGAGGCGATAACTTGTTGAGATGGAGTCTTTGGGTTACTGAATCTTAAAGTTATAATGGGTTTAAGTTGAGATTATGTTGTGAAGAGTTTCTTGAGATCTGTTCTTTTGTACCTTGGTTTGATATGCTGGGTTTGTGATGAGAGATAAGTGAAGGAGGCGTTTTTTTTATGAATGAGATTAGGGTTATGATGTGAAATAATTTAGGGTACCATGGCTTTATATTAACCGTATGGGATTAACTGGATCTGGTATTTGATATCACATGTTGGATTTGGGCCAGTGTTTAAGTGGATCTGATTTGGATTGGTGGGTCGGATAATTACTTCAAACGTGTTAATTAGCCTAGAAACCGTGTAATACATTGGTTGGACTTGAACCGGATGTCACATGGGTTCGACTGGTTGCAAGTATTAATGCATTATTTTCGAACTTAATTGTTATGATTATCCGGATCTCTTTGGTTACAAAAACTTTTGGGTATACCTAAAATCTCATTGGGATTATAATGAAGTATATTGGACCGGGCATTCATTGGATATTGCTACATGCTCGTGACTTCGGATTTATGATTCTGATAATTTATGGAATATGAGTTGTAACGTAATTAAATGAGATTTTATGAGATTTGTTGAAGAGATTTGTCGATGAAATTTGGGATGATGAGATTTGATAATGAGATTTGGTGTATGATGTGATTTGATGATGAGACTCATTGGGTTATGCAATTTGATACTTTGATGTATACATTTTCACGAAGAATATTGTGTCACGGCTTGAAGTGTTTATTGAAAATGTTGACTACGGGGGTGTTTGGACGGTATCTCTTATTTGACTTTGAAGTGAGATTTTTCGAGCGTGTTTACTTATTTCGTCTTCTTTCTTTCTACCCTTCTGCGAAGATGACTTGTTTCGGCGTTTATAGAGTGTGATAAAGGCTTGGCTATTTAGTTACGTTTGTGATTCTTTCTCGACCCACAACGTAACTATCACTTCAGTGTCTCACTCAGTTGAGAATGTCAAGAGGTTTTGTACATTGGGTACACCGTTTCTTCTTCACAAGGTTTAGAACAAGTTTTAGTAACAAATCTGGGGAATTATACTTCATGATCAAGTTTGGTATATCGGGTTTACTTCTCCAGGTGGTCACAACATTAGCCGGCAGAATGTGTGAATGATGTGTTTACCAAAGTGTTTTTTGGATGGTTGATGATGTTGTTGATGGTGAATAATGAACCGTTGATGAACCGTGCATGTTCCCCTAAAACAGATATTCACTTACACCAAAATTGTCATAACAAATTCAAGCGGACATTGTTTACGGTTACTGTCTTGATTTTGTAAAATCCATGAAAGAATCTATTTCTCGGTTTAAATCATAGACTTGTAAAATCCGTGACAATGGAAACATCACGGTAATTGTAAAGTGCATTTCGGATCTATCTTACGGTTTATTCTTGGTTTTGTAAAATCCATGAAGAAACTATTTCTCGGTTTAAACCATAGAGTTGTAAAATCCAGTATTGATGGAACCATCACGAAGAAAGGAAAGTGTATTTCGGGATCTCATTTGATGCTGGTACTGCGGTTTCTGCTTTGAAGAATGGATAAAAGGGTGTACTTCATGAATTGGATGTGTGTTTGGATTTTCGTCATGGCAGTTTGGGTATTTCATAGTTTTACGGGGTTATGTAATTTTAACCATTGTCGGGATGAAACCATTATCAGAGTTCACTTAAAACGTCAAAGGAGGCTAGAGTTGAGCTTTTAACCAGAAGATGTGACAACGGGGTTAATTCAGTATTATCTATTTGAGGTTGAAGTGAAATATCACGGGCGAATGTACTTAGTATCTGAAGGTATCGGGGATGGTTGGATGAAGATTCTTCATGATCCTTGTTCGAGTGATTCGTGTAAAGTGAGTGGTGAAAAACAAACACAATATCAATATATCAAATTAACCGTAAAATTCGACCAATTAACCCTTTAGGAAAAAGGTCAACGTGCCAAACCTCACGGTGTGATAAAGTGATACCGGAAAGTGATTTCCGGTCGTGTCCCAACGAGGTGTGAATGGAAGGATTCGTTGAGTTTCGTGATTTGAACTTGAATTGGTTTTAATGATTTGTTTGATTTGAATCGTATTCTACAATTTAATGAGCGGAAGGTAATTAAGGCAAGGAACCTAATAAACTAAAAATAAACTATCACTAAGCCTAAGGAATGATAAAGCGAAGCTACACTAACTCCTAGGGTGCAAAAACTAAAAAGCGAAAAGCAAGCAACCACCCGAGCCATAAACGTAAAAGTTTTGCAATTTAAGGGCTACGGGTGTGAAATCAATTTTCCTACGTTCTATTTGACTAAAAATAATTTTAGAAAAAGACCGGGTATTTTTTCGACTTTTAAAATAATTACTACGAATTAAAAACTAATTTTAATCTAATTAATTAATTAAAAATACTAAACTATTCAAGAAAAATCTGAAAAGTTCACTAAAAGTAATTCTAACTAAGCTAAACCCAAGAAAAATGAGAAACAGCTTGGTTGTTTTGTAAATAAGCTGCAAAATAAGCTACAAAAGGCTTATAGTCAAAACTGCCCAAGTGCCTTAAATGAATTGTTTGTGTAAAATCCAACGAGACAAGTCCCAAGGGCGCGTTGGTTGAGGTGTTGTATTATGAGGTGGGTGGCGTGGGTTCGAGTCCCAGCCATGCCATTTTTTTTGAAAACTTTTTTTTTTTTCAATTTTGCTTTTTGAGAATCAAAGGTACAAACAAAATAAGCATTTCTAGTAAAAGCGAAACTTGGGAAAAGCTTTAGATAAGTTTGAAGCTTGACTTATTCCTCAACCGGTTTGGACAAGTTTTTTTTTTTTTTTTTTTTTTTTGATTTTAAACAAGCACCTCTTTTGTCGTTTTAAACCCAACTAAGCATGAAAGGCGGTTGAACAAGCTACAATTAAACTACGAGTAAAGCGAGATAAGCTAATGAGGAATACGAATAAGCGAGCAGATTCACCCTAAGCTAAACAATAAGCTCACACTAGGTAAACAAGGGGAAAGCAGTTGGATATATAAGTTACTCTAAGGGAAATCCTAGGCAAAAAAAAGTAGTGGAATAAGCACTAAAAGATGTTCTAATAAGCACTAAAGGACACCTAATGAGCTAACTATACTTAATTTAAGCTACATTGTACTATGCGAAGCTAAAGATAAAAAGAAAAAGAGTGACCTGATGCTGATTTGCAGGCTTGGGAACAGCCTATAGGGCTACTGTTTGAGCTTATTTATAAGCTGAAACATGGACCTCCAAACCAAGGACAAGCTGCAAAGATCAAGTTAGCATAGGTGACTTTAAGAAAAACTGATTTGGAGCCAAGAATAAGCTGTTAACAGCTTAAAAATAAGCTGAGAGCAGATCGAAACACCCACTGCCTTTGCTGATAAAAATTTGAAATCGCAACTTTTAAATTCGACCTCAATTATGCTAAAAGAATTTATGATGCATACAAGATTAGACACAAACAAAGTATGGCATATAGAGATTTGATAATACTAACTTTTATACTTTTTGAACTTCTAAAAGCTACGAAATATGCCCACCTGACAAAGAATCATTCTTGTCTTTGTTATGTGCAATAAAAAAGCAGAAAAACACTTTTTTTGTTACTCAAATCTTGATGAAAACTAAATGTATCGACTTGCACTTACTTAAAGCGAACTTATACTATCGAAAACAAGTTGACTTCAAAAGTCAAATTGGGTGAAAACTTGTTTGACCCAAAACATGGTTCGAACCAAACACTCCTTTAAGTGAATAACGAAACTTTGACTGATTTTCTAAACACCTACTTGACCCCTGCCTTTGAGATTAACTTTGATACTTATACTAAAAGCAATTAGTAACCTTCAAATTAACTTTAACAACTACTTTAACTGTAAAACATGAAACTGAAAATGCTTTTCATTGATATTAAATAGAGAAGTACATCAGACCTTAAAAAAACAAGTAAACTAAAATTTTAAAGATAAAACTAGGGGTGCCATTATACACTGGCTACAATGACTATTTATACTACTTCTAAGGGTCTTCAGGTCTTCTTTTTGTGCTTCTGTGTGAGGTAAATCGAGACCAAAGCAACCTTTGTGCTTTCTTAGTGATCCTAGCCATCCAATAGAGTTAGGTACCATTTAGATATGATCGAGTCGTCACTTGGTACTTTTGAACATGGATTGCCATGGTGGCATTTGGGAAGAGGGTAGCAGTGAAATTGGGTTTGGGGTGGGATTATCCGGGTAGAGGTTTAGATTGGAGGTTGAGTGTCAGGGATGGTTTGTGTTGGGAGCTTCTTTTTATTTTTATTTCTTGTGTTCTGTGTGTGTTTGGGCGGGAAGGCAGGGAAGAAGAAAGCAGAGATGGTAACACTTTTGACCGGGTAGGGTTAGGTAAACGGTATTGGGTGGGTAAGGGATTGGGCTTGGGTTGTTAAATGGGTTTAGGATTAATTAGTTACTTGGACTTGGGATTTAATATTGATACATTGTGTAGTTAAGGGACCAAGCTTGCCAAAACTGAAAATCCATGGACTAAACATGTAGATTCTGAATTTACAATCCAAGGGCCATTCTTGACAATCTCTAAAATTCCAAGGACTATATTTGCCAAATCTGAAACTTGATGGACTAAACTAGTAAATTTTCCAAAATTTATCAAAATGACCAAATTTGACAAGTTAGAATTACCAAAGGACTAAAAATGTTAATTTTCCAATTTAAAATGTCCAGGGTAAATTCATCAATCTTTGAAATTCAGAGGACTAAAGTTGCCATTTTTTGAAAGTTGGGGACCTGAAACGCCAATTATGCAAACTTAGCTCATTTACATCGATTTTAAACATTTTGCATCCGAAACATATAAAACACAATTTTGAGATATTTTCGGTATTTTGATGCATTCGGAGTGTTTTAGATGTTTTGATTCAGATTTGACCAAAATGATGAGTGAATAAGCACTCATCATCGAGCTTATTATAAAAAGCGAAGACTTGGAAATCTAGTTATTTTGGGTGACTTTTACCTTTTCTTTTACCACTTGGGGAATTGGGCTCTTATCACCTCAAAATAACTATCACTTTAAGGAGTTACGTTGTAGTGCTCGATGTCGCATTCAATTGTGGATTTTCAAGAGGTAATGTACGTCTTGTACTTGATGGTTGGTTGGATGAAGAGTATAGAGTACTTAGAGATTCAATGGAGGATGAAGTCTCGGCACCGCTCTTTGTTACATATGTGCAAGTTTAAGTCACGAGTTCGGGTCGAGTTTACTTGAGGTCAAATTCATCATATTGGGTTTTCTCCATCGCTTGTCACTACAAAGAGCCTCTTGAATGATAATGAGGTTAATTACATGTTTTGCCAAGAGAGCGAAAAAGAGAGATTATGGCGTATGAACACAACTGTTCATGCCTCGTACTCTAAAGAAAAGAAAAGTGTGCGTGTCGCTGCGCTTTATCTTCCAAAGAAGAGAAATCTTCTTATGACGTTTGAACACAACGATTCAAGCCTCGTACTCAAAGAAAAGAAAAGTGTACGCTTCAGTGTGCTTTATCTTCTGAAGAAGAGAAATCTTCTTATTATGACCATTCTCATCAACATGCTTCATACTTTTTCTAAGCGTTTCAGTCATCAAGTGAACCGAACTACTGTTGATTGTTTTCTTATTCCACTTGCTCAACTATAATGACGATGGCGACATCATGTGCTAATTTTGCGGGGGAGAAGTGTGAACAGAATATATTTAGATGATAATCACTTGTTTAATCAAGAATGGCAACTCCGTATGCAATTCTTGAGGGGGAGAAGAAGTGTGAATTTATTGCATGGTTGATTGATTTCTGAGAATAAATGGTCAAACGGCTCCAAACTCATGTAAGAACCGAGCTTCTTCCGGGTCATCTTCACATGGAGTTTTCTTCTAAAGCCGTTGGTTGACATCTTCACTTGGGCTGATTTTGATTAATGACAAAGTGCTTCCAGTTGCGGCGGATTTCCTTGATGAGCGTCTTTTCGTTCTTGTTTGATTGGGAGGATTTGAGTTAAGGTTTGCTATATACAAGTTAACGGAATGCATTTGGCGAGTTGAAGATCTTGACTTTCTATTTCCCAAACGGACAATCTTGAAGAAGGTCGAGTCTGATCGGTTCTACATTCTCTACTACATGTTAGAAGACTTAAGGCGAGTTGCATTTAACGATCTAAAGACTTCTTCTTAATCGAGCATTTATCAAGCAGTTGTCGGTTTAGGGAGAGCACTAATGGGGAGAGTGAAAAGTCATATTTAATCCCCAATTAGACTTGCTCTTGCTTGTTCTTGACAAGTTGATTCTCACAAAGACTTCAAGCGATCTTCTCAACAGTTTCAAGTATTTGGGCTTATAATATGTTCTTGATTACAAGTGTCAAAACCGACAAGGGGAAGGAGGCACACATCTAAACACAAAGCGAGTAAACTTGATGAACTTAATTCTTCTAAGTGATTGAAGATATACAGGGAAGACAAATGTCATTACATGAGAGAAACTCAAGGTTTGACTCATGGCTTTTAGTGTTATTATTCCAACGGCGTGGGAAGTGATGTAATAGAAAGTTTCTAAAGATAAAAGAGGTACACAAGTGTGTGATGATTTCGATGTTATCGCAATCATACGGGAGAAAATTGTGTACATTGGGGCGCTCAATTTGTCTCACTTGAGAGCTTAATCGGTGATTCGAGATATAATCACTTATTAGGAGTTGGCGTCCGCGAGAGATAGTCATCCCAGAGATAATCGGTGATTCGGCCCCTTCTTCAAAGTTATCGGTTATTCTCTCTTTGGGCATTGGTGCCGGGTTCTTGAGCTTATACACTTTCTTGGGGAGAAAAGTATACATCGGGGTTATTCTTTGGCTATCGGACTTAATCTGCTACTTGATGGTATAAGTTTCTCTGTCTTGAATATATGTGTATTCGGGTTCGTGAGCTCTAGTCTAAGAGACCGATCGCATCAATTCAACTACGTGGGGAAGTAGTGCGATGAGTGTCTAAATACTCATCATTTTGTACCTTTAAAGCGCAAAAACATCGAAAACACTCGAAATGCATCAAAATGATGAAAATATCACAAATAAGTGTTTTATGTGTTTTAGCGCAAAAATATCAAAAACAGGATGAAAAAGCGTATCAAGTTTGCATATTTGGCGGTTTTAGTCCCCAAGTTTCAAAGTTGTCAAAAGCAGGTCCCAGTAAATCAAAATTAAGCAAAAATATCATTTAAGGTCCATGGATTCAAAGTTGTCAAAACAAACCCTTTAAAGTTTAAAATCACAATTTACAACTTTGGTCCCTCAACTTTACAAAATGTCAAAATCGGGTCCACAGGTGTTTAAAATGGAAATTATTCAAACTACACCCTTGTACTATTCATAAATGGCAAAAATTGGTCCTTATGATAAGCTTTGGAGAAATTACATGTTTGGTCCCTCGAGTTTCAAAATGACATAAAAGGTCATTTGACTTATAAAATGGAATTTTATGCAATATTAGTCCTTGTACTAACCATTAATTGCAGGTTTGGTCCTTGTGTTAGCTTTGGAAAAGTTGTAATTTGATCCCTTATAAATCGAGAAGTTACATGAATGGTCCTTGTGATATCAAACCAAACGGACCCTTTTAATTATTAAAACCAATCCAAATACAACCTAAACCAGTGGCCCAATATCCTACCCAAGCCCAACCCGTTAAATATTAAAAGCGGGTCAAATTAAGTCAAACCCGCCATGCTGCTACCACTGTTTCTCCTTCTCTCCCCATCGCAAACCAAAACGGTGATGGTTTTCTCCACCTTTCCACCTCACCCCCACCCCTGCTTGGTGTATACCAACCCCCTCCACCTCTACATACAACCAAATTGCATTAACTACTAAAACACGCTCAAAGACTTTTTCCATGAAAATGCCAAATGTGGTTGGGATGAATTTGAAAGATTCAATGGTTGGATTGAGGTGGGATTTAATCTTATGTCGACAAGGAAGCTTTTGGATTCCTATAAAAGGAAATGAAGACGAGAGATAATAGAATTCGCATGTTTTAGACCAAATTTGTAGTGTAAAAGTTATTTCATGTACATTTAGGTTTAAATTCAAGTTCTTAGTGTAATATTAAATTCATTTCAAGTTAAAAGTCACTTTTGTATTGTAATTATTCGGTTTAATAAGATTTCAAGTTTTAATGTTTCTTGTTAATTCATTATTAAGTTAATTAAACTAATTAGAAGTTACAAAAGCTCTTTTACCCTTCCAACAAGCTCGGATAAGCTTGCTATAGCTTTTCATGAGCACGCAATATACTCTAGTGTTTTAATTTAGAAAAAGCCAAAATTGGTCAACGAAAGTCAACAAGTGATCACTCTTTGGTTCGAGAAATGGATTTGGGTTGATCTTGATCTTTGGAGTGGGGTGATTTTGATTAGAATAGTGATAGATTGGGTTACGTGATAAGATACACAAATTTGGATCACTTGTAAGTTAAAATTTTCTTTCTAATTTCTTGTTTGGATTTGCTTATTATTATGTGATAGAGGTTAGTTTACCAGTTAAGAATAGTTGGTATAAGTTTGTTTAGGTATAAGTTTACTCATATTAGTCATAGGTTTGCATCTATATACCATAAAAGTCAAAATTACTCTAAATATGTCTTAAGTTCATAAGCATTAGGATTTTTAAGTACAAATCTCATCTAAGTAGTTGATAACTTGATAATATAGCTTATAATCATCTTATTATAGCTTATCATAACATGTTCGATCTATAAAATCAATTAGAAGTTCATATAAGTCAAAGTTCTAGTGTAATAAAAAAGTCAAATTATCTCGATAGCGGTTTTGAATAAAATTTAGAATTTTATTGTGTATTTAATACTAAGATTTAGCTAATTATCTTTTGGGAAATTAAATTTTAGTTGCTTAACTAAATTAGAAAATATTAGTTCACTTATAATCGACTTATTAAGTCCTTATTTCTTAGCTTCTTTTGAGTGCTTTTACGAAATCATGCCACATTCACGTTGTTGCTACCCTATTTCACAAGCTCTCGAGAGCTTATTAGTTACCCTAGCTTATGTACTTTAGCTTTGTGAGAAGCTTACCTAGTATCTTAAGGTTCGGTGTTTAGTTTTCAAATTCTAGCTTATTTGATTAGGCGCTTATTGCTTCTAGTTTTGTCCAATTCGATTAGTACTATAATCATCAAGTGTTTTCAAGCATTTTCATAAGCTCATTATAAGCTCACGATGAACAAAACATTAAGAGTTTTAGCTTTTGGAAAGCTCGGTTGGTTAGCTAGTTAATTCCAAGTGGTTATTTTCATTTCATAGCTTAATCGAGTGCTAAAAATTAGCTAGAAGGTGCCTAGATAACCATATAGTACCACTGTGCAAATAGAAAAACTTGTGCTTATTTTTGAGTTGTTTAGTGCTTATTTGTAAATAATTGTGCTTATTCGGTAGTTAAATTAGCTTATTAATAGTTGTTCGACTTATTTTTAGTTTAATCTTGCTTATTTACTAGCTTATAGCCATCATAGCTTAAAACTTGTGCTTATTCCCATTTCAAGCTAAGCATTGAAACTATAGCTTATTACGAGCTTATTAGCGGTTTTCATAAAAGTTGTAGTTATAAAAAGCGCTTATTTCATAGTGCTTAATTAGTTTGTAAAGAAAATTTCAAAAAAAAAAAAAATAGTTAGCAAAAGGAGTTCTTTGGGATTCGAACCACAGCCACTGACTCACCACACACACACTCTACCAAGCGCCTTGGGACTTTGGTATTATATCTTTGAATAATTAAATACATAACCCGTTTTAGTTCATTAAGCTTATACGTACTATTTAGCTTATTTCTAGCTTATTTCAATAAGCTTTTTCATATTTTGTATTTTCCTAGCATGGTATTAGTATAAAGTATTTTATAAAAAGTTTGATTTTTCTTAATAGTTTTAGTATTTTTAATCATTTAATTAGTATAAAATAGTATTTAATTCATAATAAAAATATAAAAGTCAAAAAATATAATTCTTTTTCTAAAATTTTCTTTTGTCATATAGTAAGTAAGAAAATTATTTTTACACTTGTAGGACTTTTATTTCATAAATTTTACGTTTTTCTTGCTGACTCGCGTAATTTTACAAATAACATGCGTTTTCATTTTAGGTCACGTTTTAGATAATTTAGGTTTACGTTTTAATTAAAATAGTTTATTTAAGATATTTTGTTTTATAAATCAAGAAAACATCATTTTAAAAATAGTGATAGCGTTTATTTAATATAATTTAGCTTTTAATTTTCTTTAATTTGCATTTAAGCCCTGTAATTTACAAACTTTCTCTTTAGGTATAATTATTCCAAATTCACAAACCTTTTCCCATTCAATATCACCCGATCACAGATTCGTTGTACTACGGTGTTCACACCTCGTTGGGACTTAACGACCGGGATACACTAAACTCTCCGGATCTTAATTGCATTTGTTTTACGAAATTGTTTGAAGTTTATTACGGTTGACCATTCACAAGTGGTTAGCTTGTGTGATAAACTTGATTGTTCGGGAGCCAATCAAAATTTTAGCGCTTGGCTACGGGATGTGTCTTTGCGTTACTCACAATTTGAAGCATCGGTGATTGTTGAATATACACCCATTGTATATTTACCATCTTTGTCCATATTTCCTTGTTTTCATATAAAACCAAAATTATCGTGAAGTTAATTCGTTTGACGGATCGATTACCAAAACATTTTCAAATCGGTTTTCAACAAACACAAAAACCCAAAAGATTTTCTTTCTTATATTTACAAAATGTTATCCAAAATCCAAAAATATCCATCTTTACCCTCTCGCATCTTTGATTCTTCATCCCAACCCCTCTGTAAACCTTTGATTCTTTCTATGTCTTATCATCACCACATTGGTTGTCAATGGTGTGGTGGTCCTTATAATGGTGGCAATTGCCCCGGTTGTAGCATGGTGGAATCGGAAGCAGGTTACATCTATAACCGAGATTCCTATTACTACCATAACACAACCGATTTATTCCATCGACTACCACTTTGTGAGACTCAGCATTTTACTATTGTGATTCTTGTGGTGGTTCACACTCCGATTCGATTGTCAATCGGAAACACGCTTGTCTATGAGCGGGTTCGATAACAATTATGACTACCACACATATAACTCATGGCCACATCGGTTTCTTGTTGTGAGTATTATGGAGGTCCTCGCTTTAGCTCGATTGTCAAACAAGGAATCCATTTCCTTGTAACAATTACGACTCTTCGTATCATGACCAACCTCTCACGGTACCAAGTGAATCGGGCACCACCTCGGCTGAGCCACTTCCTCAAAATCTTCTCCTTGATCTTTTGGATTTAGTGAAGATTTGAAGGAATATAAACACTCCCAAGATAATCCAAATCAAAAATCCATGGAAGTTTGTTAGGCGAAGAAGCGGTTGCTAAATTAGATTCCCATATTGCCTTTGAAAAATCTATTAGGAATCAATTGCAAAAAAAAAGCGACCAAATCTAGCTCTCGATTCCGTTTCATTCACGATGGCGATGATGATGAAGTTACCCTTGATATTAGTCAATTTTATACGGGTTCATCAAGTTCATCGGTTGAAATTCCTTCCATGAAAATCGGGGAGAAAAGACTATGATGGAATTACTAGCGGAAGAACAAATGGAAAGTATAAAACATATGTATGCTAGTCCTTCTCAACTCCTCGATCTGTTGATATCACACCCGATATTCCACTCGCTCTCTAAACATGGGGAATGAGCATCTTGACACTTGTTCACGAAAGGAATCGGACGAATTCATAAAGTCTAGTGTTGAGAACCTTGTCCCGATCGAGAGAGTGACGAGGGAACTTCGAGCATATGTGTTCTTCTTTCCCTCTTGAGTGTTCAAAAGATCATTTGAGACTTTCTCCGATTTTAGCGATGATTGTAAATCTTATGGAGACATCGAGTATGTTGAGGCATCACTTCGCATTCATCGAAAAGTGGCGATGATCTCTTTGATTTGAAGCCGATCTTGGAGAAACTAAAATCTCCTATACAATGATCATCCACTCATTTCTTGTCCCATTTCGACTCTTCCATTCCTTCTCTCACTCCGGATGAGGAAGATGACAACTTTGGAAGGAGGTCGATGCTTTTCTTAGTGATGAGTCAATTCCAACAGGATTGACAATACTTACTGATTCGGAGGAGACATCCTCTTTCTTGAAAATCTGTTGATTGAAGAACCGTTTCCAGCTCTCCTCCGTAAATTTTGTTGCCAATCACCATACAAGCTTCAAGTCTAAGCTTAAAATCTAACAAATGGTGATTTACTCCTCACTAATGAAGAATGGGATTGCATTGTGATGCACATCTTTATTCCATTTTCACAAATGGTGTGGTTTCTCGCCCTTTTCTCCTTCGGAATGAGGACACTATTTTTGATCCCGGCATTTTCATTTATCATTTTTGAGCGGTTCTAGGTATATATCATCGGTGTGGAACTTTCACGTACTTCAAATGTTTGTCGAACATCTTGAATGAAAGTCCGATCTGATTGTCTCTTCCACTTACTTCCCCATGAACAAATAAATTGGGGTCGAGTCAAGCTAGCGACTCGGTAATCAAAATAGTAGTTAAACATGGGTTTTCACCCATGTGTACCACTAAGTGTGGGGAGATGCCCACATGTTGTATAGAGATCTAAAAATGAATGAAAATTGTAAATATTAAAAAAGAATAATTGTTGTGTTTCTACACTTAGCTAGTAATGTTATATTTTACGTTCTAAGTTTCGGCATAACAGCGGTACTTTGAATATTGAGGACAATATTCATTTCTAAGTGTGGAAATTCAGCGAATTTGATCATAAATGTACCCTTTTAGTCCCTTTTCCCCAAAATGGCCAAATTTTAAATTTTTTAGTGGAAGTACTATGTACTAAACACAACAAATGGTAATCAATCCACCATGTCTAACCCACATAAGGATTGGCTAATCTAGGAGCAAACGGCTCTTGGTAAAGATATCTCAAATCCGTTCATGGCTTGCAATTTGCCCAAAATTGTATGGTGTTCATTCACCATATCTTTAATTAGTGAAGAGTTGGCTAGCCGCAAGTTTATGACTTGTGGTAAAGCGATTGAAAAACCATAATTGGTAATCGACTCACCAAAGATATTTTATCTAAGAGTTGGCTAGTCCGAAGCAAACGGCACGGTAAAGACAAATCAAATCCGTTTATAACTTATGATTTGCTCAAAATCATTTGGTTATCATTGTACCAAGGTTCTTACTTGAACTAAAACAATTGGCTACTCGAGTAATGGCTTTTGGTAAAGAGATGAAATCTATTAATTTTCTCAAAACATTGCTAGGGACTAGCAATATCTTAGTGTGGGGATTGATGAGTGTCTAAATACTCATCATTTTGTACCTTTTAAACAAAAAACATCCGAAAACACTCGAAATGCATCAAAATGGTGAAAATATCACAAATAAGTGTTTTATGTGTTTTAACGCAAAATATCAAAAAGCAGGATGAAAAGCGTATCAAGTTTGCATATTTGGCGGTTTAGTCCCGAAGTTTCAAAAGTTGTCAAAAGCAGGTCCTAGTAAATCAAAATTAAGCAAAAATATCATTTAAGGTCCATGGGATTCAAAGTTGTCAAAACAAACCCTTTAAAGTTTAAAAATCACAATTTACAACTTTGGTCCCTCGACTTTACAAAAATGTCAAAATCGGTCCGGGTGTTTAAAATGGAAATTATTCAAACTACACCCTTGTACTATTCATAAATGGCAAAAAATTGGTCCTTATGATAAGCTTTGGAGAAATTACATGTTTGGTCCCTCGAGTTTCAAAAATGACATAAAGGTCCTTTGACTTATAAAATGGAATTTTATGCAATATTAGTCCTTTTACTAACCATTAATTGCAGGTTTGGTCCTTGTGTTAGCTTTGGAAAAGTTGTAATTTCAGTCCTTATAAATCGAAAGTTACATGAATGGTCCTTGTGATATCTGACCAAACGGACCCCTTTTAATTATTAAAACCCAATCCAAATACAACCTAAACCCAGCTGGCCCAATATCCTACCCAAGCCCAACCCCATTAAATATTAAAACCGGGTCAAATTAAGTCAAAACCCGCCAAACTGCTACCACTGTTTCTCCTTCTCTCCCCACTGCAAACCAAAACCAGTGATGGTTTTCTCCACCTTTCCACCTCACCCCCACCCCTAACAGCTGTATACCAACCCCCCTCCACCTCTACATACAACCAAATTGCATTAACTACTAAAACCTGCTCAAAGACTTTTTTCCCGCGAAAAATGCCAAATGTGTGGTTGGGATGAATTTGAAAGATTCAATGGTTGGATTGAGGTGGGATTTAATCTTATGTCGACAAGAAGCTTTTGGATTCCTATTAAAAGGAAATGAAGACGAGAGATAATAGGGTCGCATGTTTTAGACCAAATTTGTAGTGTAAAAGTTATTTCATGTACATTTAGGTTTAAATTCAAGTTCTTAGTGTAATATTAAATTCATTTCAAGTTTAAAGTCACTTTTGTATTGTAATTATTCCAGTTTAATAAGATTTCAAGTTTTAATGTTTCTTGTTAATTCGTATTAAGTTAATTAAACTAATTAGAAGTTACAAAAGCTCTTTTACCCTTCCAACAAGCTCAAATAAGCTTGCTATAGCTTTTCATGAGCCTGCAATATACTCTAGTGTTTTAATTTAGAAAAAGCCAAAATTGGTCAACGAAAGTCAACAATGATCACTCTTTGGTTCAGAAATGGATTTGGGTTGATCTTGATGCTGGAGTGGGGTGATTTTTATTAGAATAGTGATAGATTGGGTTCTGTGATAAGATACACATGAAATTTGGATCACTTGTAAGTTAAAATTTTCTTTCTAATTCTTTGTTTGGATTTGCTTATTATTCGTGATAGAGGTTAGTTTACCGATTAAGAATAGTTGGTATAAGTTTGTTTAGGTATAAGTTTACTCATATTAGTCATAGGTTTGCATCTATATACCATAAAGTCAAAATTACTCTAAATATGTCTTAAGTTCATAAGCTGTTAGGATTTTTAAGTACAAATCTCATCTAAGTAGTTGATAACTTGATAATATAGCTTATAATCATCTTATTATAGCTTATCATAACATGTTCGATCTATAAAATCAATTAGAAGTTCATATAAGTCAAAGTTCTAGTGTAATAAAAAAGTCAAATTATCTCGATAGCGGTTTTGAATAAAATTTAGAATTTTATTGTGTATTTAATACTAAGATTTAGCTAATTATCTTTTGGGAAATTAAAGTTTAGTCGCTTAACTAAATTAGAAAATATTAGTTCACTTATAATCGACTTATTAAGTCCTTATTTCTTAGCTTCTTTTGAGTGCTTTTACGAAATCATGCCATGTTCACGGTGTTGCTACCCTATTTCACAAGCTCTCGAGAGCTTATTAGTTACCCCAGCTTATGTACTTTAGCTTTGTAAGAAGCTTACCTAGCTGTCTCAAGGTTCCAGTGTTTAGTTTTCAAATTCTAGCTTATTTGATTAGGCGCTTATTGCTTCTAGTTTTGTCCAATTCGATTAGTACTATAATCATCAAGTGTTTTCAAGCATTTTCATAAGCTCATTATAAGCTCACCAATGAACAAAACATTAAGAGTTTTAACTTTTGGAAAGCTCAGTTGGTTAGCTAGTTAATTCAGTGGTTATTTTCATTTCATAGCTTAATCAAGTGCTAAAAATTAGCTAGAAGGTGCCTAGATAACCATATAGTACCTGTGCAAATAGAAAAACTTGTGCTTATTTTTGAGTTGTTTAGTGCTTATTTGTAAATAATTGTGCTTATTGAGTGGTTAAATTAGCTTATTAATAGTTGTTCACTTATTTTAGTTTAATCTTGCTTATTTACTAGCTTATAGCCATCATAGCTTAAAACTTGTGCTTATTCCCATTTCAAGCTAAGCTGTTGAAACTATAGCTTATTCTCGAGCTTATTAGCGTTTTCATAAAAGTTGTAGTTATAAAAAGCGCTTATTTCATAGTGCTTAATTAGTTTGTAAAGAAAATTTCAAAAAAATAAAATAGTTAGCAAAAGGAGTTCTTTGGGATTCAAACCACAGCCACCCATTTCACCACACACACACACTCTACCAAGCCGCCTTGGGACTTTGGTATTATATCTTTGCATAATTAAATACATAACTCGTTTTAGTTCATTAAGATTATACGTACTATTTAGCTTATTTCTAGCTTATTTCAATAAGCTTTTTCATATTTTGTATTTTTCCTAGCATGGTATTAGTATAAAGTATTTTATAAAAAGTTTGATTTTCTTAATAGTTTTAGTATTTTAATCATTTAATTAGCATAAAATAGTATTTAATTCATAATAAAAAATATAAAAGTCAAAAAAATATAATTCTTTTTTTTAATATTTTCTTTTGTCATATAGTAAGTAAGAAAATTATTTTTACACTTGTAGGACTTTTATTTCATAAATTTTACGTTTTTTCTTGCCCACTCGCGTAATTTTTACAAATAACGCACGTTTTCATTTTAGGTCACGTTTTTAGATAATTTAGGTTTACGTTTTAATTAAAATAGTTTATTTAAGATATTTTGTTTTATAAATCAAGAAAACATCATTTTAAAAATAGTGATAGCGTTTATTTAATATAATTTAGCTTTTTAATTTTCTTTAATTTGCATTTAAGCCCTCGTAATTTACAAACTTTCTCTTTAGGTATAATTATTCCAAATTCACAAACCTTTTCCCATTCAATATCACCCGATCACAGTTCGTTTGTACTACGATGTTCACACCTCGTTGGGACTTAACGACCCGGGGATACACTAAACTCTCGGATCTTAATTGCATTTGTTTACGAAATTTGTTTGAAGTTTATTACGGTTGACCATTCACAAGTGGTTAGCTTGTGTGATAAACTTGACTGTTCAGGAGCCAATCATGGTCTCTTGACACCTTTTGGAATGGATTGCTTCTGACTTCAGTGGAATGAAATATGAGAAGAAATTTAAAGAGTGGGATGATACATTGCTGTTCTTGTTGATGATATAACCCCGAACGAAGAATCTCGATTATCGTTCTTAAAAGGAGCAGCGGGATTTATGATAATGGTGTGCTTCTCGTGCACTGGCTAAAACAAGCTTGAAATAGAGCTTGAATCTGCTCATCTAATGGATTTTGGTTTGGGGAAGCGCCAAAGTCTCACTTTCAGACGGTTCAATTTCTCTCAATTCAAGAGCCTCGAAAGCTTTGATGGTGAATGTTTAAGAGATGATGACTTCTATCTTCTACAACGAGGCTGCTCGATATCCTTATCTCGGTACTCATATCATCTTCTTCTTAAACTATATAATCTACTCTATCTTTGTAAATATTTATTAAAAAGCAAAATACAAAAATATAAAACCAACAAAAAGAAAATAGAAAAATATAAAATTATCAAAAATCCATAAAAAATCAGAAAATTTCAAAAATACCAAAAATATGTTTTCTCTAGACATGTCTTACGTATCGATAACATCTCATGGTCTTAGAAATGTCATTCAATAATGGCACGGGACCATAGATGAAGTTCGAGCAGGAGGTGTAAATATTCTTTTCCAAAACATGTCTCAAAATATGGCTTACAGTTATTTCAGACTGTAACCCGCACTTCAATATATGACTTACCGTTATTTCAGACTGTAACCCGCGCTTCAAAAAATGGCTTGCAGTTATTTCAAACTGTAACCCGTGCTTAAACTATGGCTTGCTATTATTTCCGATAGCAACCCGCTTTTCAAGGAAGGAAAGGGTTGCGCTAAACCAATTTTCTAAAATTTCATGCACTTATCCTAAAACAAAAATGAAGAAAGTATGTCGAAGGGTATTGTTCCTACTCGAATATTTTTCCTTCTAAAATTCTTACGAAAAATATTTGTTTTAAAAAATGGTGGTTAATGAGTTGCAAAATCAAACAATATCGAATTTTATAATTTGCAAACTCAATCAATGACTTGGTAGCTTTTAAACTTTTGAAAATGAGTCATTGATTGAGGGGAGAATGTTTTCAAATCTATATCATCTAACGAGCTTTCTTAATTATCCTATATGCTTAATTAAAATGATGTTAACCTACGTTGAAGGACTAGGTGCCTAGGATATGATTGTTAGGATTAGATGATTAGAGATTGATAAACACAATATTCCCATACTTTACATGAAATGATTGATATGTTGGATTGACTTTTATTAGTCGATTGCTGTTTGGGTGTTGTCGACCACCATATATCTGTTTGTATGTTTACTAACGTATGCATGTATATTGGTATATAAGAATATTCCCGATCCAGATCCCACAATTGAAGATGATTGGATGCCGAAAGGAAAGGGTAACTATATCTTGTGTTGACAAATGAAGAAACGGAGCTTAATCGGACTTCTATGGAGAGTTGGCATGGTAAAATGCAACGTAAGAGGTCTCATTTGCATCGTGAGATGGTTTTCTTCATCGACAAATGAAGAAGCGGAGCTTAATTTGACCTCGATTCGCATTAAATGCAACGAAGAAGTCTCGATGCATCGTGACGGTCTTTCTTCCAAGCCCTACAACAACAACATAAGCTTCTCTACCACCTAACGTATCTTTGTGCAGGATACCATTTTTAAACAATTTTGAAAAATTTGATTAAATTGTTTTGAAAATGGAAAAATATTGTTTTGAAAATAAATTGGACTAAATTTTGAAAATCACCGGACTTCATTTTATCAAAACTTAAGTCACTCAATCATCGACTACGGTCATCGATTGAGGGGGAGAGTGATTTAAATTAAAATATTTTCAAACGATATTTCTTCACAAAAGTTCCGGTTTGTACAATAATAAGTGGTGATCTAAAGATTTAATGTTATGTCATGGTATGATTTTCTTTAAAACTCAAAGATCTTTCAAAATGAAATTTTTTCTGTTCTTGTTTGATTGTGAAATTGTTTTATTTTACTAAAATATCTATTAAAACAATCATACCTGACACTAACAATCTTTAATGTCTTAAAATGGTCCTTATCTGTCATTTTTCAAAATCAAATCTTGCCACGTCTTTCCCCAAAATTTTCTAAATGATTTAAATCTTTTGGGATCACAAATCTCAAATGGTTTGAAAATTTTGATCGGGGGAGAGATCGTGATTTAAATCTCAAATCTGTTTAAATGGAATTGGTTTTAGTCCTTTAAAGGCACTCCTGCCTCCATGTGCCAAACGATTTCTAATACATAATGCACATGTTGAGGGGGAGCATTTATCCAAAAACAAGATGAGCTTTTAAATCAGGCACATTTTCTCCCATGTTTTCTAAACCTTATTAAATCACTTGGGATCCAAAATCTCAAAGGGTTTGATATTTTTGATGGGGGGAGAATTTGTGATTTAATATGAAATTTGATAAATGATGATCGTTTTGATTCAAAGTGCAAGTCCTCTTTAATATGTGCTAAACTCTTTCGTTTATCGATGCACATATTGAGGGGGAGCAAATGGTTTCTTAATGGCTTTTGTAATCGTGGATGTACTTCAAAAGAACTCTTTCCTCTATGTGATAAAATGATTTCAAATATCCTATACGCATATTGAGGGGGAGAATTTACCAAAGAAAATCAAAAGGCTTTTTATAAGAAAATTGTGATCAAGAAATTATTTCAAAGAACTCTTGCCTCCATGTGCTAAACAATTTTCAAAATCATATGCACATGTTGAGGGGGAGCATTTCTAAATGATCAAAACTATTAAGGTACAAAATGCCTTGATTTTATATCACAAGTACCTTGATTGATTTTCCAAATGATTTTTCAATTGGTTTTGAGAATGAAAGAACAATACCATAAGACCGACCAATTTACTTTATGCATGATGTTATAAGGATGGTTAGGTTAGGTATTTGATAACGCTACACGCGTCGTTTGGGGTCAAAGGAACTTCCTTTTCGTCGAGCAAATTTTTCAACACCCTAGGCAGTGAACCTAATCGTTGTAGTGTAGTGTTAGGGTAAGCCACGGGAATTGATATCGTTCTCTAGGGGAATAGGAATGCTAGTGAGAAGTTACTACGCTAAGGTTGGGGTTGAGGAAGATTATTTTTTATCTTTTTATATTTTTTTAAGAAAGGAAAGGTACGAATCTCGGGGTTTGGATTTGGGGGTTGGTATTTCTACCGATTACTCTACTTATCTAATTATCTAATCTAAGGTGTATGTAGTCTATGTCTAATTATTGTGTGCTCGTATGATGGTTTAAAGATGTGTTTACTTAGGTTTTATTACTCCTTAATTATCTCCTATTGATGGTTGAATTGTCACGTCCTTATTCTTAATCGCGTTGTGTGTCTAAAGTCGTAGGGTATGCGTTTGTACCTAACTCTTTGAACTTACCAAAGGGTCTCGTCTACAAAACCTCTAGGAATTATAAACTCTAACTCTAAGGCACTCTTTGGATGGTTTAGCCTACAAGCTGCTCTAAATGTTATAGTCCAAGGTTCACAAAGATCAATCAAGCATTAATTACACAACGAATGACCTATCGCATTACTAGATCATTAACAATTAAGATAAGAGACAACCAATCAATATTCAATAATTAAGTTTCATATTCCTAAGCAAACACACAAGTAAATTAGCGGACATGGAGAACATGCAAGCATACACACAAGTAATTGAAGACATAATTGAATTAATGAAGTAAAACACTTATCTTGATGTAAGATAGGGTTTAGAACCCTAAAATCTGTACAAGACAACCTTGGTTAGGTTTAGGTTTTACTCCAAAGACTACACACTAAAAGCGAAAATTCGGATTCTATATAAGATTACAATCGCGACGGCGTCACCTTATGATTCGTGGCGCCGTCGGGTCACCGTCATTGGGGTTTCGTCTTGGCCACGTTAGTCTTGCGGCGGCGTCACCTTGTGCTTGTGGCGCCGTCCCTTCATCTCGGCGCCGTCGGATCAAATCTAGGCCGTCGAGTTGCGACGGCCTACTCTTTTAAAGCCCGACACCGTCACTTGAAAATAAGCAATTTGGCCTTGAACCATCACGAAGTGCTCGACGGCGTCATGATTAGCGATGGCGCCGTCCCCTTGTATTTCAAACAACTTGAGTGTCTCGATTCTTGACTTTGGCCATTTCTTCATATATCCGCGTTTTTCGTCCAAATAAGTGCCATTCCGACAATTTGCCTTCAAGAGACCTAAAAGTGAAAAGGAGCGATATTAAGTAATAACGGATACAAAAGTGATCAAATATGGGCTTAAACGACCCTCAAAGGTACATTTAAAACCTTATCAAGTATTCGTTCCACGATCCCTCGGGTAGGAGGATCTACCGAGACAATCTACTAGATAGTGTAGAGTCCTTAGGTATGATGAAAAAGGAGAAAATGAGATATGGGAAGAGTGCCGATCGAGAAAGAGCTAGAAGCTGGAAAAAACCCAACAAGGTTCTAGTTATGAAGTCTCGGTAAGCACTTAAGGGTTGAAGAATGAAAAGAATTGGAATGTAAAAGGGTGAAAAGAAATAGCCCTCCAATAATTCAACCTTAGGGCGATAGGGTTCAATACATATGCTCTTGGTGGTTACTAAGGTAACACCGGTATTGAAGACAAGGCGTCATGGACCCGATGGACTTGCTTGCACTAAACTTCCCAAACTACTCAAGTTCCTCTTAAAAGGGCTTGTTTCATTCTCATGGGAACCGACATAATCTATCAACTTTCTCTTAGATATTGTTGATATTGAAGAAGGAGACCATCTCCCTAGTCTCCGACATAGGAACCAAATGTGCACTATTGAGTCTAGAGCCAAGAGATCATCCACAATATCTCATTAGGACACAAAATTAATGAAGACTTGATATTTCACACAATGTGGAAAGTAAGTATATATTAAGAGTCCTACGCATTATCCTTGTGGTATTGCCAGAACATCCGAGTGATATGTAAGTATTCACGATGAAGATGGAAATCCTTCTAGAGCCAACATCAAACAAGCTCTTGGTGGGTGACATGTGAGATCTTTCATAAGATCAAGCTTGTGACAATTGGATAGAAAGGATGGGGCGATTCAATCATGAATCAACCTTGGTCCAGGATTGGAATTGACAAATACTTTTGGAAAAACCATTCGATGTGCAAACCTTCTTTTCTCTAGCACGTCGAATGTGTATTCATATTTTCAAACACAAAAAGTATCTCTGATTGAAAAAATACTTTTGGAAAAATCGTTCGATGTGCGAATCTCTTCTTTTCTCTAGCACATCGAATGTGTACTCTTTTCAAATACAAAAAGTATTTATGATTGAAAATTGATCTTTCTTATAAAACCTTCGTTGTATTGCAAAACTCTTTCTTCTAAGCAATACGCGATTGTTTTCAAATCAATTTTTCATCAATCGGTAAATCTCGATTCGCTTTGTTTACTCACTCCGTGTTGTCTTCTTTGAGACGTTCCGGTTTGAGAACAACTAGAACATTGCGAAACCCCATCAAGGAGATTCTTGAATTCTACGATCACAGGCGGTACTTGTCTTGATCAGCGGGGAACCGTGGGCGTGTACCTCGATTCAACGAAGTGATCAAAGACACTTTCGTGTGTTTTATAACTAGCTGTTGTTTGCGGTACATTTGGACGGTTGCGGTGATCGAATTGAGAGTCAATCCAAAGCCGCATGCTCGCAAGCATCACATAATTAAAGAAATCATGACTTGTGCATATCTACGAACACGGCTCGATATTTCTATAATATGTTTCGCTTCTCTTGCGCAAATATCATGAGTCGATAAAGCTTCCGCTAATCGATGAAAGATGTCATGATCCGAAAGTGTGAGCATGTCGGTCCGAAAGTCACAACATCACATGATGGCAACACGCAAGGGTGATCCGGAGAGTTCTTGTGGTGATGATCTCAAAGAAATCTTGAAGATCATCAAAGATGTGGATCGTTAAAGGCCTCCACTAAAAGTACAAATCAATCACGGACTTTAAAGAATCGCTACTAAAGCACAAAGATTGCGGAAGTGAAGAATTCAAGTCTATGAGCTCAAGAACGAAGTCAAAGATAGAATGCTAGGAAGCAGAATGTATTTCATGGGGTGACCTCCCTTAGGGGGAGATTGTTAGGAATTGGAAATTCCATGAGAAAGTGTCGGTCACCCCAATTATAGTCTAGCATATGTTAGCTCGTAGACTTGTAGTTATTTACGTTATTTAGTAGTTTATTAGTTAGTTTGTAGCGTAGAATAGTTTAGTGTAACACCGTGGAGGAAGGACGGGTCTTTACCCACTGTATGCCTGATCCACAGTCCGACAGGAGGACGTAAGCTTTGTAACTATAAATACCCCTTCCATCTAAGGAAGGGGTGGTGTTTTTCTCACATAATCTAATCTTTCACTTTTGTATACCAAGTCTCTACCAAGAACACCCCTCTCTTATACTTTCTCTCTAAATGGCTAACATGTATTTTCATCATCCAAGACCACCCGAATCATCAACACAATAAATATTACGATCCTACAGAATATCACAAAGTGACAGAAAATCACAAGTGATATTCATAATACCACAAAGTCATATTCAAAATATCACAAAGTGATATTCAGAAAATCACAAATGATATTCAGAATATCACAAATATATAATTTGAATAGCAGCTACATAGTTTGGGGGTATTTGTTTAACCTTATTTTATTTGCTTATGAGCTTATGTGATTTGGGTTTATGTTTCACAAGCTTAATTTGCTTATTTTGAAATTTTAAAAATATGTAAGTTTATATTTACCACGTATAAAGAGAAAATGGTCAAATTTTGGTTTAGAGTTCATAAATATTCGTCCGTTTTATACGCTTTCGTCCATTTTTAAATATTTTCGGCCGTTTTCATATGTTTCTGAATATCACAAGTGATATTCAGAGTATCACATGTGATATTCAGAGTATCACAAGTGATATTCAGAGTATCACAAGTGATATTCTGAGTATCGCAAGTGATATTCTGTGATATTCAGAAAATCACTTGTGATATTCTATTCAGAATATCACAAGTGATTTTATGAATAGAATATCACAAGTGATTTTATGAATATAACAAGTGATTTTCGACTAATGTTTTGTAAAATAAAAATCACAAGTAATATTCAGAATACCACAAAGTGATATCTAGAAAATCACAAGTGATATTCATAATATCACAAAGATTTATTCAGAATATCACATAGTGATATTGGAAAATGTGAAAACTAAGAAAGCGTAAGAAAGCGGAAAACGTGAAAATGGGCGAACACGTATGAAAGCAGATGACGTGTGAAAGCATAAAACACGTTTGAAAATGGATGAAAGCGTATGAAAAATGAATGAACGAAAGCGGTGAAGCGTGTGAAAGCGAAAGCGGACAAAAGCGTATGAAAGCGGACGAAACATATGAAAGCAGGCGGCGTGTGAAAGCGGACGAAAACATATGAAAGCGGGCGGCGTATGAAAACATGTCTGGCGTATGAAAGCGAAAAACGCAAATTAAAAAGGCGTGAGTTAATAAAAAACACGAATTTAAAAAAGCGTGAAAAAATAAAAGCGTGAATTCAAAAAGACAAAAAAAATATGTGAATGAAAAAGAAAGACAAAAGGACAAGAAAAAAAACATGGACTTAGGTTTACCTTTAAATCTTAGGTTGATCTCCACTATTAAATAAAACTAGATGAATGGTGATAATTTGTCCCTTATAAAATGTCTCTTGTTATGATAATCTTTTATATTTTTAGGCAATAGCGTGTTGTAATGAAAAATGATAGGGGACTTAATTTTAGCCAACAAGATAATACCCTTTCATTTTAGACATAAGTTTGTCCATTATTATTTTCTGTTGTAATTGTAATTTAATACAGAAAAATGTTTGTAGTTGCTTTCATTGAAATTACCTTGCATCTAAAATTCTTAATTATTTAGCACTTGTGATTTTGAACTTTCAATCATTTCCTATGATCGATCACTAGCTTATAAACTTGAAATATTAAGCATACTTATATTTCCAAAACTAGCTATTTTTTTATGTGTTTACGTTATTTACGAGACATATATGTTCTAAGGTCTCAATCAAAGTGATTAGTCGATATAAAATTACATTGTAGACTTTGGATTATAGATTTTTAAAAAGTCAACTTGTAGTTAAAGCATCATTCTCGTCAAATTAACGCATATTATGGCATTTAACATGCCAACATGTGAGCAACTCCAATTGAATAGGATTCAATATCAAATTAATTTTTTTTGGTAACTCGCACGAAAAGTTATCATAGTTACGCTCAATTTAAATTTTAAGTATTCAATTTTATTTTTTTTAGTTTAAGGTATCTAAGTTATTTTTTGTGCAACGTAAGGTTTTTTGACTTTTCAAAAGTTGTTATCGGCCATTTATCAACTGAATTGGTTAATTAATGTGACAGAGTTGATATTTATCATAGATCCAATAAACTAATTTTAGCCATCTATTTTTAATCAAAGTTAATAAAATCATTTTCACCTTTTTTTAAAACAACACGCCTCGCAAGCGGTAAATCTTATTATAAAAATACACCATCATGACGAGAATTAAATTATTTTTCAATTAAAATGCACTTTTATATATTTTCGACAAATTTTCACTTTTTTTTAAAACAACATATCTTGCAAACGGTAAATTTTCAAACTATAAAAAATACACAATCGCGACGAGAATTAAATTATCTTTCAATTAATATGCACTTTTCTATATTTTCGACAATTTTTTTTCAAAAATTCCGCTCAGAAAAATCTTATATGATTTGTAAAATCATATATGATTTTCAAAAATTATATATGATTTGTAAAAATCGAATCATATATGATTTTTAAGGCGAAAGTACGAAAAAAAAATTGTTAGAAATATATATAGTGCATATCTATAGAAAGATAATTTAATTCATCATGATAATATAATTTTATCGGCGTAACAATTAACGGTTTGCGAGATATTTAATTTTAAAAAGAGTGAGTTTATTTAAAAAAATGAATAGTATAATTGGTTCGTTGTATACATAGTAAATTTGAGATTTATATTTAACTTTTAACTAATTTGATATATTGTAATAATTGAGTATTTAAAAATCATTTTGGCAAAAATTATGACCAGTAATCACTTTTGAAAATCTAAAAAACTTTTTATTGCACAAAAAATAACTTCGATATCTTAAATTGAGAGAAAAAAGTTTGAGTATCTAAAATTAAAATTGATCTTAAATATAATATCTTCTTGCGTGCGATTATTTTTTTTTATCTTTATTATTATTTATTTTTTTCAAAAATAGCATCCAATGAAAGATGCGTTGAAACTCAAAACTCGTTAAGTTAATTAAGTTTTTGCAATTAATTATAGATCGTGGTTACTCAATATAATAACATGGATGCCAGCTCTCAAGAATATTTTACAAATGAAAATGATAGAAGAACAAGTCAAGATCGAGATGGAGGTTGGTTGCATTTATGTATAATATGTGTGTCAAGTTACTCGTATACATTCACATTCACATCCAACCGTATAACTCATTGTTTCTTTCCCTCTTTTCATTAATAGAAACATTATGGCATCCACAGTCAGAGAGTTCGATCACCTAAAAATCCCACTTGAAAAGATACTAGAAGCCACCAACAACTTTGATGATAAAAACATCATTGGTGCAGGTGGTTTCGGAAAAGTGTACAAAGGGAAACTTTTGCGCTCTGGTGAGTTAATTAATATTTCTGCACGGAGGTTAGATCGTAAGCACGGGCAAGGTGACGTCGAGTTCTGGACAGAAATTTATGCGCTTTCTGTGCTTTCATTACTCGGGGATGATAATAGGTCCAGTGATTGGGATGCTGACATAGTCAATATGATTGGGTTTTGCAACGAAAATGATGAGAAGATAATCATAACCCACTATGATATCAAGGAAGTCTATCAATGTATCTAGGCGACCCAACAACTTTCACATGGAAGGAAAGATTTGGGGCATGTTATGTTATTGCCGTGGCAATACGTTGTATTCATGGTGAGTCAGAACGCGATTTTTCATTCATACATCGTAACATCAACAGTTCCACAATTTTATTAGATGATGACTGGTGTGCCAAGTTATCTGGATTTGAGTTTTCCATCAAACATTCAAGTGATCGAAAATATTTGGGTATCCTTCTGAAGTTATTGGTACACAAGGATATATCGACCCAACATACTTGATGACCGGAAGTGTGTCCCAAAAGTCGGATGTCTATTCATTGGGCGTCGTTTTCTTTGAAATCTTGTGTGGGAGGCACGCATATATTCGAATGAACAAGATGATAAGAAGTTTCTAGCTCCATTGGCCAAATATCATTATGAAAAAGGAACACTGTATGATATAATACATCCTGAACTATGGGATGAAGTGGCAAGGGATTCAAAGAAAAGATGAGATTTGAGATCATCTCAGAAATAGCATACTCGTGCTTAAATAAGGAACGAGAACAACGCCCAGATATGGATCAAGTTGTGCATGAACTTAAGAAACGGGTAAGACTTTCCTTTCATATTGGTAGTTTTATTTTCACTTTTCATTATCGTGTCATAAACTTTGTCCTCCGCTCATAAATAAATGCCCATATTTATACAAGTTTATTTTTTAGCTTAAAACAATTGTTCAGTTTGAATATAAAGGGAGAATTGGATATATATTATTAATGAGGCGAGTACAACTGCAACAGCGTGATTGTCTAGTTTAACAAAATTTTAGCAGCGATTAAGTTTATTTCATGAATCAGTATTTTAAGCGTTAAGGAATCAATTTTAAATTATTATATTGTTTTTTCGATAGCGTTGTTTTGTATTTGAGATTGTCTTTTTTGATAGCATTTTTGTAAGTTGCATAAATCAATTAATATTAAAATAATAATAACGCCATTTTTTTGTTGGAATGAGCAGTTAACACCATTTTTTGTGTGTCCATAGAGAGCTATAGTATATAAATAGTTAGTGCACATAAACAAAAAAATGCGAATATAAACATTTATTTTTCGTCTTTATTTAACCTTTCAATTATATATCGTATAATTTCAAAGATTAGCATTCATGTGAATATGGTATGTTGAGTCAATTTTGCATTTTAGGATGAGAATGCATTAATCTCTCAAGATTAGCAATAGTTTCCTTTAAGCATACATGGTTGAATCTGACTTTTAAGTTTCATTTAAGCGCCTATGCATGGTTGAATCTGAGGTTTTAGCGTTTCCATTTAAGCATACGACCATTTAAGCATAATAGTTTCTTCTCACCTCAATAGTTGACCAAATTCAGTTTTAAAGTGTTTACCGAAATTCAGTTTTCCACTTTCAGTGAAGACCATTTTTTCTTTATAGTTAGTAGAGAATAGAGAAGAGATATAATAGAGCCTAAATGGTCTACTGCAAAGTTGACTAAAATTCAAGAAATTTGAATTTTGAATCCTTATTCTAGCATAATAGTTTTGGGTTCTCACATTTTTCAATG
The DNA here is from genome assembly GCA_022545495.1 of Chrysanthemum lavandulifolium. Lineage (NCBI taxonomy): Eukaryota > Viridiplantae > Streptophyta > Magnoliopsida > Asterales > Asteraceae > Chrysanthemum > Chrysanthemum lavandulifolium. The sequence continues at coordinate 68,968,559 of CM040240.1, read as the reverse complement.
TACGGTGTTTTTCATATAATCAGAGCACTTACAACAATAACACCATAACACCAATAACACGCGTCCCACGTCGGTATACATACTCGACTTTAACATTTAACATTAACATCCCAAAAACACCCAATAACATCAATAACATCAATAACATTCCAACAATTTACAAAAATAACCCCTCATTTAGGGGCATAAATGAAAAAGAAAAGGAAAAATAAAAAAAATAGCAGGCGTTAATACTATGCATGAGGACTAGCTTGTGGAAATAATATTTGCACTTCCAAGGGTTTAGCATAAAAGCAGCGTTATTTAAGCCCCTATAACGGCGTTAGCCCGTTATGGTTGTAACTACTCTCACAACCAAGAAAACCACTTTGAAACATCAACCAAAAATCAATAAACAAAACAACCTAAAACAAAACCATGATTGACTGAACTGATTCTAGAGTATATCATGTTAAAATTCCGGCATATCTACACTTAGCGAAACCACAAAGACTTACAAAACAACAGTATAACAAACTCAAAATGCCTAAGTTTACATACACTTACAAACTACCAACAAACATACAAATTACTAACAAACTTACAACTACACACAAGAATTTATTAACTACTTTAAAAAGAAACTACACATTTACTGGCAACAAAAGCAAGTTCGATTGTGGCGGCGACACACATTCAGGCACCAGCGTCGGCAACGGTGGACTCCGGCGGCAATAACAAATCTATAAAAAAAATTGTCAAAAAAGTTATATAAACTCAAAGCTGAAAAATAATACATATATAGATAGATCTAATAGTAACGACAAAACTTGATATAAATCTATCAAATACTAAAAAAAATTAAATAACACTATTAACATAATCAACTTTATACAAATATTAACAACAATTAAAATAAGGCATACTATAAAGTCGACCTTGACTTTTTCGGCAACTGAAGCCATGCGGCCGCTGACGGTAGATTTTACGGCGAGGCGGTGGCGTCCGTTCTATTCCGACAAAGCGTTGGTGGCGGAACCAATTTCGGCGAGTCATGACGTATTGTAAAAATTATAAAAACTTCGGATCTACAAATAAAATCTATAGATTTGTAAAAAAAATTATAAAAAACTTGCTCTATTAATAAAACTAAAAAAAATTACTTCAAAACATGATGGTCGTGAGTCGTGGTGGTTATGGGTTTCGATGGTGGTTTGGTTTAGTTGGTGGAGTCGTCCAGTGGCGGTGACGACCGGTGGAGGTGACGTCCGGTGGTAGGGGTTCGTAGGTGAGAGTTTGTGGTGGTGGGTATGGTGGTATTATTTTGTGTGTGTGTTTTTAGTGTGGGATGAAATGGTGTGTGTGTGTAAGAGAGAGAGAGAGAGAGAGAGAGAGAGAGAGAGAGAGAGAGAGAGATAAGTTTTCAAAGTTAAACTATCTACGTATATAATGAGTGTATGGTCGAAGCGAAAAGTGAAACCTTGAAAGTCAAAGGTGAGAGAAATGTATAGTATAATTAATCTGCTTATTAAAAGCAATTCTTAAAATTACAATAATTTATTCATTGTACAGGCCAAATAAAGCATATCTACGTTTTTGACTGACCCATGGGTTGACTTCAGTTCATCGACTCGTTTCTGGACCGCAAGCAGTCTAACGATTAAAACACACGAATTGAACCGGGTTTCAAAACATTATATTTAATCCCCAAATCTTCAAACTTTTATTATTTTTTGTTTATAACGCAAACTTTTTTTATCACTAGCGATCGTTAATTATAAAATCCCTTTTACACATCTTCCTACTTATCCTTCTACCGCTTAAGTGTCAAACATCCATAAACTTATAAACATGGCCCATTATGCATTTTTAATATATCGCAATTTTAAATTTTTGAAGGTTATATATATATATATATATATATATATATATATATATATATATATATATATATATATATATATATATATATATATATATATATATATATATATATATATGCAAATGACTCGAATAAAAAAATTAATGTACAATACCAATTTTCTTATTTTACTTTTACATACTTGTCATATTTATGGAATTTGTGCGTTAATTGCACATATACGAAATCATAAAAAAATATACATACACAATTTTTGAAGTAGAGAAATTTTGTCATTCAAAGCATGAGATCAATGAGCAATTGATGATTATGTAGTGTGTAAGACCTTTTGTATCGAGGCGGTTGCGCATTCTGGTGATTGATTGACCTCCAATTATGAGTGTTTTGACATTTATACCACTACAGGGGTGAAAATAAGTAAAAAAAATGATATGAGGGTATAAATGTCAATATACTCATAATTTGAGTGTGTCAATCAATTGTGGGAGTGTGCAAATCACTTCCCTTTGTATTATGAATTTTTTTTATAAACTCCATTTTTTAATTATCTACTACTGCATATAATATCAAAACAGTCAAAGTTGAAAAGTTGAATTATTGAAATTGGTCGAATGAGAGAGAAATGCATACTGTAATTAATACTCTTATTAAAACACCCAATTACTTAAAATTACAATAATTTATTCACATTATACAACCAATTAAAATCAAATCTATCAAATTAAAAACAACCAGTTAAAACACCCCTTCATAAAAAGTACAATAAAATTTTCATAAGGTACAATTTAAAGAAGCTACAACATAATCCAAAATATAAAATAATTAAATACACTAATTAATGTTATTTTAAAAAAACCCTAAAATGAAAAGTACATGTTATTATACAAATTAATAAAACACACAAAACTTCATACAAACTAACAAGTTGATGTTACATAAAGTTTTAAAATAGGACCCGGACCAGCGTGTTCAGCAGGGAACCGATTGTCACTGTAGTTCGGCTAACCAATTAGCGATCCAAAAGCGAACCCGGAGGACCCGTTCAAACCGATACAAAGCGGTGAATTAGGTCTCATCGAGATCTATTCTCCGGTTAATAAATCCTGAGACACCATTCTTTGAAATGCTTGGGTACCACCTATATACTATATATAAAGGAAAAACCAAAAAGTAACTAAAAGTGGAAATGTTGAAGACATATATTTCAAAAAACTATTAACATACATGGCTTGGGTTGACCGGGGCGCTTCAAACCAATGGGTTGACCCGTTTTAATTTGACTTGTTTTCGACCCAACACTGTCGGGTTGACTCGGTTTAAATCGACATGTTTTTGACCAAAAGCAGTTCAACCGGTTGAACTACCGGGTGAACCGGGGTTTCAAATTTGACAAAATTATATGAAAATGATGAAGTAGTTATGGAACCGTGACAAATTTGGAAAAATGAGACCAAGTAATTACGATTTTTATTTGTTTATTTTGCTTTGACACATGTACTTTGTCGTTCGTATAATGTTATTTTGAAAAATGTTGGTCTTGCACCACTTAAGGGACTAACATATATGAATCATCTTTTGAAAGTTAATATATATATTGTATAGCCGGTATATAAATAATGTTATGTAAGTTTATTAGAATCACAAAAACTGAATAGTATTGTTATTTTTAGCTATAATTATTTGTACCCAAACAAATAGCTTTGAACAATGCTTAAATATCTATGCAAATTGATAGTACAAGATAATCTTATTATGGTGATATTAAATTTGTAAGGTTATAAGTTTAAAAGCCACACACCAAATGATAAACGCTACACATGTAAAAGAAATAGTTATCACAGCCTAAATTACTGATAAAACAAGAAAATGCGGTCACACGCGTTGGCTATGCCTCTAAACTACAATATAATATTGCCAACTACATAATACCGTTGTTTTTTGTAATGCTTAAATCTGCTATTACTAAAATCTTAATAACTTAAAACAATCCTATTAGAAATATACTCTCACACTTAGATCGACTTCACATAATTTTCTTGAAAATTGTATATTTCTGCTGCTATGCAACCACGCATCAGAATTATAGTTATTCGAAAATGATTCTCTAACGCTACAAATACAGTTTGTTGAAAGAAACTTATGGGTCGTTGGAATTTTACAGAAACTACACACCGCTGCCGCTAGGCGCGGGTACTCGTCTAGTAAAATAAAAATAGTTGAATGTGAAATGTTGAAAGTTGAAAATGATCAAAGGTGAGATAAACATGTGAAATTGTGAATGGGGTTCGAAATTCAAGGAAAGGTGTGGTAAATTTGGTAATATATTCATGGCAATGAAAAGCTTGTATATGACTTATATATGGCATGTACTTTGTTTTTCACTATTTTCAAATGAAAACTCATATATAAGCAATAAATTATATATACAGTCAATTTGTAAATCATAAAAATATGGGTTAAGAAAAATAAAAATTTACTTTCTTTATATAGCTTCTTATGTATCTGTATGATGAAAAAGCATTTATAAATTTTGTTTATTGAAATGAAAAATATTAACAAATAAAAATTATTACTATTTTCCTTAAATAATAGTTGATCACTTTATGTTTGCTTTACGAACATATCAACGGGTTATGCACAGGTCATATAAAAGAGGCGTATGCATATTAGAGGTTTCAAGAATAACTAGAAGAGTACCCCATGCATAGGAACGAGATTTTCTAGCGGCAAACAACTATAATTACACAAAACATTTTACCAAAAATCACTGTAACTATCTGCCGCTATAATTCCCGTTGCTATGTATGGATACTCGTCTAGTATTTTTAATTTGCTAACAATTAAGCTTTTATAAATGAAAAATACATTAAAGTTTTTACATAAAGTTTCAGTATAACCAATTGTCGGGGCAAATTACTATTTGATCAATAATATAAACCACCCAAAGAAAATTTCAAAAAAGGTCCATGTGGTTTAGCAATGCTGCAGAGATAGTCCCACAAAAGTTCCAAAATTGTCCGTGTAGTTCACCTTATATAATAGAAGCATTCTATGTGTAAATCTAAGAACTGTATGTGTAACCAAAAATTACATAATAGTTGCTTTTAGTTACTCACTTTATAAAATTACATCTAAGATTATAGGGATGCATCTAATTTAGGTGAGTTGCATCTCGGTTTATGATTATAGCTCTTCTTATTCTTCTTATTTTAAGTAATCTTCTTGTTTGATCATAACTATATATATAACTATATATATATATATATATATATATATATATATATATATATATATATATATATATATATATATATATATATATATATATATATATATATATATATATATATATATATATAGGGAAGGATAGTGCGGATAATATCACGGTAACATTCAAAAAAATAATTCAAAAAAATGCGAAAAAATTTAAAAAGAAAAGAGGACAACAATTTATTAGAATCATTTGAAAAATCATTTTCTTGGTTAAAAGGTATAATGATATTATGATTTTGTTAATATCAGCGTAATTATCAAGCTTTCTTAATATAAATTACTAACTAAGGCTAGCGATGGTTTCACTTCAAGGCTAGCGGTAGTAACTAAACTAGCGATGATATTAAGTTTTTTCTAATATCAAAGTAACTTTTTAAATAAAATTGTTAATATCCACGGTTACTTTTACATGTTTTCTTAATATCAAAGTTAATTTTTTAATATCATCGTAACTTTTCTTAATATAAGTAATAAAAAAGCGGTGATATTAAGTAAAATTATTAATATCGCTGATGGGACTCATAATATAGATTAATATCACGGTGGGACTCATAATCGAGAAAAACAAAAGTGCTCATAAAAATCGAAAAATAAAAAATGAAAGAAGATAGCAATAGTAAGGATCGCTCAAAAGGAAAAAATTAAAAAAAAATCGTTTACATGGTCCAATTGAGTGCCGTGAAGGTTAGCCTTGATCTTAACACAATCGGTCAGAGAATCGGATCGAAATAAATGAGTCCGGATCAATCCAGCATCCATGCAATTTAAAAATATGCACGATCCTCACTATATATATATATATATATATATATATATATATATATATATATATATATATATATATATATATATATATATATATATATATAGGGAAAGGTTATTTGAGAACTAAGAAAAAATCGAGAAGCTGCGAGAGCGACATCAACTAATCAGATTTTTCTTGTATTAATTTTATTATTTAATTCAAAGGGTATAATGGTAATCTACTTTTTTATATTTGATTTTTCTTACAAAACGTTTTAGTTCCTTTAATTCTAGGATTTTTTTTTTTTTTTTTTTTTTTTTTTTTTAAACATTGTGTGCATGTGTTTTGCATTATGTGATAATTGTATTTTACATTTTGCATAGGTGTTTTGTAATTGCACATGTATCTATAAAAAATATTTCATAAGTATGTATACAAACAATAAAATTTTATTAATACATTTATGCAATTTTATACAAACAACAAAATTTTATTAAAAAAAATTACATAAATATGTTTTATTACAAATATTTGAAGCGTGCACATGTGCATAATACAATGTCTTTAATAAATGGTTCATCTTTTAGGCGTGCGCATGTATTCCTCGTCTTGTTCAAAAACCCATAAAATCTACACATGTGTTTTTAATCCTTGTGCACATGTGTTTTCTCATTGGCCACTCTCGATCTCTTTGTATGCATATGTGCGGTTGAGTTAAATCCATATGCCCATATATATACGTATGTGCATTCTTCATATTGCTCATTATATAGACACACAGTAATCACAAACAGATAATAGAGGAATTATTTAATCATAACACTAACAAAACATATATGCACAATCCTTTCATAACAAGCGAAATTAAACAAAAGTAACAAGTTCATAAGCTGTAAAACACATATCGTAGCGAGGTTTCAAATTCTGAATTGTAAAACACATATGCACACTCAAAAATACATGTACTGCTGAGGGCGATAAGAGCAATAAAAATAAGATTTGAACGTTGCCTATTCCACCGTTCGAAACCAAAAAACTCACGATGCCAATCCAAAAGCGTTAGCTAGAGAAACAAAAATCTAAATAATTGGGCGGGGCCTCACAAAAAATAACTTTCGTTGAGAGACAAAACTATACTAATTGATACAATAGCGCAAAGTAAAGTAATTACCACAAAACCATTTACACCTACTCGAGATCGCAAATTCAAACAAATGAAGACCAAAATGAGGTCTCATTGAGCAGATCTAATACAACTATAAAAAACATATAAAATTTAAATATTACTTTGGTAATCGTTTGCATTCACTAGCAACTTTTGTTATATTAGATATCAAAGATTTTTACAAAAGTGAATATAAAATCCAAGACCTCGAATGAAATATAAAATTTTATCAACATTTAACAATTTTTCTAAGACCCTCGATTGAAATATAGAATCTAACCATAAATCATGAATAGCAAGTGAGGTGTAGATAAAAAAATTATGTAACACCGTGTGAAAGGTCGAAAGAGTCAAACGCAAACGAAACCAAATGAAAGACCAAATAAGTTCAGATATGGTGATAAACACAAATGAAACTATTAAACAATTAATAATTTAATATAAAAACTTACCAACATATCATGCAAATGGATGGGGGAAACCCAATAAATTATATAATTTAACAAAGGATGATGAGCTTTGTTATACTGTTCTTGCTTCACGTCAAAAGGCAAAAGTGAAGAAACCTAAACTAATATTTATTTCTTGTTTCTTCATTTGACGTTAAGGATATGGAACAAAAAAAAACATGTATTCTTTTGCTCTTGGTTTTAGATGCCATAAGAGAACAAAGTAGAAGGTATTTAGAGGGGAGGGAGTGGGCATCGGGTACCAAATCGGGTAGGTGTACCCGATCGGTAACACCGCCGCCGCCCCTTCGGGTATCAAAATCGGGTACCAAAATCGGTTTACCAAGCCGAGAGTTATTTTGTGAGGTTGGATGGGATTTTTGATGTGTAATGTTTTTATTGGATGGAGGTGAGGTTAGGGTATTAGGTGACCACTCCCTCCACTTAGGGTATGGTTAGGGTAAAATTGGGTACTTTTGATGTGTAAGGTTTTTATTGGATGGAGGTGAGGTGGCACCTAGGGTATTAGGTGACCACTCCCCCCTCTCTTAGGGTTTTAAGAGATGAAGATGACTTTGATCCTATTATTTTGGATCTCGCCAAACAGAATGACGGTTTTGAGTTTCAAACAATTAATATACATTGGAAAATGCCCATTGTACCCTTTTACTAGTTATGTAAAATTACCTAATTTTCTATTTAATTACGAAATTGCCACACTTAATTTTGACCATTGATTAAAAATTCAATGGCTTAGATCGGTTCTCGCAGTTCTCGACCTTTTCTTGGTTCAGAAAATTACCCTACACTATATATATATATATATATATATATATATATATATATATATATATATAATAGAATCTAGATCAAATAAGATCATACTTAAAGTTGTTAAAATGAGATCGAACTAAAATTTGACAAGAGATACTCTCCTTACAATAAAAATAATTTTTATTTAGTACAACTAAAATTGTTAAAGTTTCAATAGATTTTCTTTTAAAATTATTGAAAACCTAGGTGATACACTTTGATTAGAAGTTTAATGTGTATCGTGTTTTGTATGTGTATCGGTTTTGGAATATTTATTAGTGTAATGTGTATCGGTGTACTCACCAAACCCTATGTATCATTTGGTTATTAGTTGCTAAAATGTTAATTTGTATTAAAAAAATTTTTTGTATGATTGCTAAAATTGTTATTTATAAATGTTTTGGTGGTTTTTTAGATTTGATCTTATTTTTACAACTTCAGCTGGATCCTCACATTAACCCTCCCTATATATATATATATATATATATATATATATATATATATATATATATATATATATATATATATATATATATATATATATATATATATATATATATATATATATATATATATATATATATATATATATATATATATATATATATATATATATATATATATATGTGTGTATATATATGTGTGTGTGTGTGTGTGTGTGTGTGTGTGTGTGTGTGTGTGTTTAAACATAAATACTTTGTAGCTAATTAGTTTTATGTATAACTAGATTAGCAAGTTTTTTGCAACTTTTTATGTATCATACAAACAATATAATATTATCAATTTATTACTATATATATTTAATAAATGAAAACTAACAGCTGATTTAAATGAGGTGTTAGAATAACCTAAATTATTTTCATGTAAAACCTCGTGTTCTGCAGTGAAGTGCGGGTAAAAAATCCTTGTTGCAATAAAGTTTTAAATTATATTTGTTAAAAAATACAATAATTGAAGGTAGTTTAAAATAAAGAGTTTTGCTAGGTTGAGAGTTATGTTAAAGAAACTTTATTATCGATAGGTAATAGTACTTAAATCCAATTGAAGGTAGTTTATAACCTTTTTGTGGTTTTATGGAAAAGCAAAGTCATTGCGATTTACTTGAGCCTGATGGTAATAATGATCATTATTATCATCATCGTCAACTTAGTACCACATCAGTTTTTCAGCATCACCACCAATATAGCATAATAAGACAATTAATATCACCACTAAAATATACTTCACTTAAACACAAATATATTTATAAAGATCAATATCACACACACAACCAAGATAAGAAGTCGGTCATTGCCAAGACCGACTTCTCCCTTTTATTCACCCAAGACGCGTCGACAGGGGTGTGTGTAATAAGAAAGAATGCGTCAATGAGGTGCCAACGAGGTGAAAGACACGTCCTGCCTCATCCATTACCATTAGTCTAAAAATGGAAATACAAAACACTCCTTTTATCAGTAAAATATATACAAATCATCTTTGTAGTTTAATTGAAATGACAAAAACCTAAAATGATCACGAAGTCAAGACCAGTAATTTAATACGAGTAGTACTTAAGGGCTTAGGCTATAACTGCCATAATATAATAAAATATCATAAACTGGTAGCAAGCTCGGAAAAACCTCCTCGGTATAAGTAAAACATAAAGATTCCCTGTATAGAAACAAATTAAATAATTATGAGATATAAATGAAATGGGCTTTTCTTTAAGGTTTTACTAACTCCATTTCTAAGTGTGATTGTTTCATTGATTTAATGTAGCTATTATCATCCACTCATGAAGCAGATTCTCAAGATGTCGCGGACGTTCCTTCAGTGGAAGATTTAGGAAGTGTCGTTGAAAGTACGATGTCAGACTCAGAGAAGGTACCTAATTTTTTTATTAAAGTACATGGATAGTCCTTGTGGTTATACTAATGTTTCACAGTTAATCCCTAGATATTATAGAATATGCAAATTCCTTTTAATTGTTTGCTAGATGTGTCAAATCAAAGGAGTAACACTATCTGATGTCAATGGCAAATTCCTTATGTAAATGGTTAATAAAAATTGATGACCACATTTAATTTATTGAATAATAACGGGTTAATATACAAATAATGTACTAAACTTTGTAAAAATGTTCCTCTAAATTACTAAAATTTATTTTTGTGTTATCAAACTTTAAATATGTTATTCACGTCTCTATACTTTTAACCAGTATTTATAGTTCATATATATTTTTGAAAATTTTAAAAGTATTAATTATTTTGAAAAAGTATTTGTTCTATTTTTTTTATTATTTGAAACGCATTATGCAACCGAATTAGGGAAAGGTTTGTGCTGGAGAGCAAAGTCAAGTTTTGAAAGTATAAATAACCGTTCTTATACCCAGATTATGCCAAATCAATCTTTCTCTCTCTCAACATTTTATATAATTTCTAAATAAATAATATATATATATATATATATATATATATATATATATATATATATATATATATATATATATATATATATATATATATATATATATATATATATATATATATATATATATATATATATATATATATATATATATATATATATAAAAATCGATCAATCGGAAGGATTTAAATTGAGAAGGAAATTGAGAAGACTCAAAAACGCCAGGATTTTAACTCCAATTCAAGTTTTCAAGTGTAGAACTCATTTTAATATGATTCAAATCTAGAATGTGTAAAAATTATTTGAATCAATGTTGAAAATTTCACGATTTAGCGATATATGTACAATTGTGAATCATATGTACGTATTTCGTGAATCATTATCATAACTCGATTTTCACAAAGATTTTGAATCAAATTTGTGATTTATATATTCGATCCACTTTTAATTGATGTATACTAGTGAATCAAATCAAAAATCATGAACCAATTTCTTGAACGAAGTTTTCTCAATTTCCTTCTCAAATCTCTTCTCAACGAAACTAAAGCCTATATTATCTATATATATATATATATATATATATATATATATATATATATATATATATATATATATATATATATATATATATATATATATATATATATATAATACTGTGGAAGGGTTCTTTCGAGCTAAAAAAATCGAGAACTGAGAACTAGCATCAACCAATCATAATTTTTTGGATATTTGTTTTTATTATATATTTCGTATAGGGTATAATAGTAAAATTGCATTTTATTTTCTTTTGAATTTTTAAATAAAATCGTTTTTTAATTCCTAAATTTCAAGAGCTTTTTTTTTTTTTTTTTTTTTTTTTTTTTTAAAATTTCTTTTCAGGCATGCATGATTTCAAAAGCTAAGGTGCATGTGTGTTTGTCTTTTTCATGTAATGTAAATTTACGTGTATTTCTAGTGTTCAACTGCTTAAATCTCTTATGTGTTTTGGTCATGAATATTTACACAAGTGCATGGAATGACAAACAGAAATATTTTATATGTATCGTATACATCTCAAAACAAAAACATTATATTCAAAATTTAAAATCATATGATATACAATTCAAATACAAAATTCTAAAAGTAAAGAATAAATGAATGTTTCGTTGATGTATAGCCGTGTCTACTAATATTTAAAAGAACCAGATTTGTTTTTGCCGTATATGCACATGTATTTTCTCTCATTAGAGATTCTCGATTTCTTTGTATGTCTACATGCATTTATGTTCATCCATATGTCCTTACATATACGCACTCAGGTTAGTTTATGTGCACTTATGTCTTTACTCTTTACTTCTTTGTCATAACTATCTTCTCGCTAGATAGTATGCACAAAACACATGTGCACTCTTCACATCGCTCATCATGCTCGTACCTGTAACCACAACCAGTTAATAAACAAATTATTTAACCATAACAACTAATAAAACACATATGCACAATGTATTTCTGACTTGTGCACGCAAGACCATATTCTCGACTTCTTTAAGAAATTAGTGCAATCTTAAAACATAAAACATAATTGCACCCTTAAAGGAGAACTAAACACAAAACATCCTTATAGCATAATTAAAAACATATGCGCAATTTCAATAAATAAATAAAATGCATGTGTTTAATCGTTTAGATGCAATAATATTTAAAAACACATGTGCATAAACATTTAGGATACATGTGCAGTATCATCTTCCCCAACTTAAAAAGGTGTAACAAAATTAAACCCTACTACACCATCGCAATAATCATGACAAAAGATATAACTAGTCTACATCTTACATATAACGAACAACAACAATTCTTGCCTCTAGTATCATGAGTTCAAAAAAAAAAAATAATAATAAATAAAAAAAAATACTATCCTTATTAGATCTCCTCCTCATTTTTCCAAATTAAAATAAAAAATATATTGAATCTTACCACTAATCATTTTGCCATGTATATGTGCAATTGCCCCTCCCTTCATCACTAGCTAATTCTCTTATATGTGTGTATGTGCAATTGTCGTTTTAATCTTCATCAGACGCCCACATATTAAAGTGTGCACATTTGCATTCGTCATCTTGATCGTCCTTATTAAACTCAAAAGAGACCATGTAACAATAAATAAATAACTTTTTTGTTAAACCAAAACGAAAACAGGAGGATCCAAAGCAAATAGCACGGTGATGACCAAGCCCATGACATACGGCTATATTCGATTTCAAAATAAAACAACCGCATTATCAATACATAAAGATACAAGACTTACGTAATAAAAAAAAATCACGAAGTGAATAAAGATATGAATTAATCAATCACAGAGGATGTTTATTCATAAAGGAAAAAAAACATTAATTAATCAAAGCAAAATAAAAAAAATAAAAACAATCACTTTTAAAAAGAAAAATCCCTAACAATCCATTGACAAGTTTTAGTATCTAGAAAATAAGAATGCATAAATGATAAATCAATACCTTATTATTATTATTTCATTAATCAACTCTTGAATAATTAATGGCCAAATAAAAATGTTGGCACATGTGAAAGATGTCTTTGATTGTGGCACAATTGAGACAATTGTTGATTATATGAGAGTATTATAAAGGTTTGATAACGACGGTTGAGATGTGAAGAAATAGGGATGAAGATTGAAACGTTAACCAATTCTCCAAATCCCTTTTATTAAGGGACTGTTTTTATTTTATTAAAATGAATTTCCATTAATACCCCTAAGGGCCTTACTAATTAACACCTATATATATATATGAGTTAGGATCAAATGAGAAGAAAAATTAAAATAAGAATGATGAGAAGGAACTACAACCACTCATTTCAGATGCACCTACAAAAATAGATTCATCTCTCCTTAAAATTTTCCATCCTATTTGAAATGTGTGATTAGAGATCTTTTTATTCTTCTCATTTTAGTTTTTCTTATTACGGATCCTTCCATATATGTATATATATATATATATATATATATATATATATATATAGTATATATATATATATATATATATATATATATATATATATATATATATATATATATATATATATGATTGCGCTACGAACCAAAGCAACCTTGTGCTCTCCGCTTTGGAATAAAAGTTAGGTTTACGACGAAACCTAGAAATCGATCACCATCCAATTTGAGTACCTCTGAGGATAGACCTCAAATATATATATATATATATATATATATATATATATATATATATATATATATATATATATATATATATATATATATATATATATATATATATATAGAGAGAGAGAGAGAGAGAGATTAGGATCAAATAAAAATATTATTTAAAATAAGAAGGAATAAGAATAACTATAATCAGAACCGTGATGCACCAACCTAAGTTAGATGCATCCCTATAATCTTAGATGCATTATAACGCACCATAGTGTGTTTTCTATCTTTAATCGGATGCATATACGATATTAGATGCATTTCTTGATTTCTCTTGTTTTTGTTCCTCCGCACGCGTCGAAATCATGAAAATCAATTTGCACCATCTATACATCAAATGAACTTTCAAAACTCAAGATGTTGCATCTATATGAATAGAAATGCATTTAATGCAAGTCGTTGCATCTCAAATGCGTGGTTTTGATCACTTCACCACTTATTTTAATTTATTTCATATATATATATATCTATATATATATATATATATATATATATATATATATATATATATATATATATATATATATATATATATATATATATATATATATATATATATATAGATATATATATATATATTATATATATAGAAAGAGAGAGAGAGAGAAAGAAAGTTTGGATCAAATAAATAGTGTGTTTGAGTTAAAAGGATAAAAATGGTTAAATATGTAAAATATGTCATTTGACTAATATAGGGTATTTGAGGCATTTAACAAATAATCTTTTAGTTACTCATTTAAACCTCTTTATTATCTTATGTAAGACATATGTGTCCCTGTCATAATCATAGTCTATACTACATATAATGAACAAAGGCACCTCATTCTTAATCTTAAGACGTACACGAAATTAAGCATGGTTTACAACACTTTAATGCACCTAATTTTCAGAATTACAACAAAGTAAGCATATTGTACAACAAAATAAAACGTAGTGTTATTTTAAGACCAAAATTCTATCATACAACATTAATGCTATTAAAAACACCCCTTGACCAAAAATTACAACCATTTAAGCACAATGTACAATAGCTGCAACCAATTTTCAGATTTACAACAAAATAAGCATAATGTACAACAAAATAAGCATTATGTAATTTTCAGACTTATTTTCAGACTTACAACATTAATACTATTAAAGTGGTCAATGTTATTAATGACTACTACTTACAAGAAAAGAAACATAATGTACAACACTTTAATGCACATAATTTTCAAATGTACAAGACAAGAAGCATAGTGTACAACAAAATACCACATTAATGTTATTTAATGTAGCCACTTATTTAAGTGTCAATAAATACAATTAATACAGTTATTAAAACACCTCTTACATAATAAATACAAAATATCAAGCATATTGTACAACCAAATTAAACACAATTCCTGCATTAAATTTCACTACTACAAATAATAAAGCACATTATACAAATATTCAAGCCCGAACGGGCAACGGGCCAAATGGGCTTTAGCCCGAACGGGCGCGGACCGAACGCGAGCAGACACGGGCCAACGGGTTTGATCCCGAACAGGCACGGGCTATACGAAATTATTGATATCCGTAAATTTATTGTTAAAAAGAACATAATAAACTAAAATACATTATTCATCAAAAAAAATTATTTCAGGAAACCCGCCGCTGCAACGCGCGGGTACCCTGCTAGTATCTTATAATGCACGAAGGCCTTTTATAAATAGCAACAGTTAAAATTCAACATTACGTAAAATATCAATACTAATTAAAACACATTTTCTAACATTTTCTAACTCCTCGGGCAAAAGGTTTTAAGGAGACAAAGAGGCAAGACTAACAAACCAACCCAACAAGAAATGTCATCAGGCGTGCAGATCACCTTATCAAGAGCTCTTTTCAAAACACGAGAGAACTCCAAACGACATTTGGGAGGGATGGATTTGACAGACCGCAACCCCTTAGAGAATAAAGTATCAAGAAGAGGTAAATCGAAACCACCAAGCTCGTCCAAAACCAAATCCTCAACAAGGGCTACATGGGAGGGAACTTGTGGTTTGGTGAGATCATATAACACGAATCGAACAACACCATCACCACAATCAGGGGGTGACACAAAATCAGACCCATTGCCATGCCGACACTTAGAGCGAAGAGTATGTGTCCTAAAACAAACCCCACATAACCAGAGACCCATACGTCTAAGCGTAACTTCAGCTGCCTCAAAAACAACAAGACTAGTGGCCAGAGAATGTTTTGTGATAGCTAGCGCATCCCCATTAAAATGACGATCACGAAGATGAGTGATCAACGAGGTTTTGGTAAGCCCATTTCCACCACCATCATGACAACCACTAAGACCCACAAAAGGGCAATGAAACCGCACAATCGCCATAACAACAAAACTTAAACAGTACCAAAGTGCCGCAACAAACAACACCAAACCACCTTAAAAGAATTAAGTTCAACCGAGTATGTTGAATTAATAGTGCACGAACTATATGAAATTAATGTTACATTGACGAACGTGAAGGAAAGGGATATGGTTAAGCGAGATAAAGACGAAACGGAATTCGCCATATATCACTCATCGTTGGGGTGAAAAGAAATAATAATTAAAGATGCACTTACAGATTCAAGGAATGAACAAATAAACAATTCAATAAAGAATTGAATAGATGAGCAAGGATGAATACTAAAATTTTACATCATATTTGAGTACTAAAATTCAATAAATATTATTATTATTATTATTATTAAATGAAAGTTTGATTTTATTTTTTATTAAATACATCATTGAAAAGATTTTATCAATATCTTTAGAATAAGTCCGATATATTGATATATAATTATTGTTTTACTTTTCTTCTAATTTTGTTAAATTTAAAATAAATAGTAACTGTTGAGATGTTAGCATTCTCTACTAACTTTTATATGTAGTGTTAGTTTATTAAGTTAAAAAAAAAATCATAATTATATGAAAACAAGCTTGTGATAGGATTTGATGTAGAGTTTTGGTGTATACTTTGGAGTTACATCATATTTTGGTGTAAGCGTATTTTAGAAAGATGCCTTATGTACATCAAAATCAAATTTGGTGTAGTGTTTGATGATAACATTAAAAAGTCCCTATGACTATACATTAAATATAATTACAACATAATATACCAAATGGCAACTATTAATGCCCTTTTAGTACTCAAATATGATGTAAAATTTTAAAGTAAAACATATAGGAGATACGCAACACTAGGCATCAATAAATATAAGAATGGTTCTTAGTTTCACATCACTTCTTAATTGTAGTAGTTGAAAAGATGAAATAAACATTACATATCATATTCACTTATTTGCGTACCGGTATAAACAATGTGTTTATAGATCCGGAGGATATATAACCGTGTAATGGCATGTGTGATTATCCTTTGCTAAAGGTTCTATGGTATGGTGGAATGTTTGATATGTTTGCGATATCGCTTAAGCTGTCATGAGTATTTGGTGTTAATGTTTTGGGTATTACGAGCTTTGAGTGTTATGAGCTTCGGGTATGACTTCCGATGCTACTAGAAGTATTGTACCAGATGTTGTGGACTTCGAGGTATCCTTCTAAAAACTTGCTAATATAAGCAAAACGTTAGCCTCGTCATGGGACCCACCTGTGACCAAAACTTCGGCTTAAGAATATGTACATAGATGGAGAGAATAAGAAAATATGAGTTAGAGAGTGTAGTAAAGCTCACATTCAATGCCTATCAAAGTGAAGTGTTTAAGGGTATTTATAATACTCTTTAGCGCACCCTTTTACCTGGCAGTTGTGGCTCGGTACAGTTCATTCAGGGTCATAGACCGGATTAGACATTCTGATGTTGCGTCTCTTGTTGTAGTGGTTGCTTTTCGGATCCACCGGCTAGTAGGTTGTTCATTCCAAGATTCTAATGTGTTAAGAACAAATTGGGTTCAACTCGGAAACTCTTAACACTGAGAGTCCCTTGACCAAATGGACGTTAAATTTGACCGTTAAAACCACTCATGTAACTAGCACATGAGGGTAAAATTGTCTTTTTCCTTTTTATCACTTCCACGGTTCCACCCACACATATCCCTCCTCTTAACCCTCTCTTTCTACCTATACATTTTCATCTCTATGCTTCTTCATCTCTATCATCATCACAATTAAAATAAGCTCCAAAAACCAATAAACAAGATCATTAAGATCCAGCCATTCGCCAAAGGATCAGATCTTTTATGAAACATATGGATGAAATCTCTGATCGAAAGACTCTTAGTGAAATACCTTCAATCAAAACCCACCAATCAAAATGACCGATTGAAACCCACCAGATGATACCTCCGATCGAGACAATTCGAATGAAACCCTTCGGAGGTTCATGGTCTGATACAGTGGGTGTCCACTAGTTTTCGTTCCGTTATCGGTGGTCGAGTAGCCCGTCACACCTTTATTCTTCCACTCGAATACCGGTACGTCCGTATGTAAAGGTCGCTATAGTCTAATCTCGAAGATCATGCACCAGTCAAATATAAAAATTGACATATCATCCGTAACCACCTTCAGGCTAGCCCCAATAGAACAAATCGTCTATCGATCGAGGCAATGTAGGCGATCGAGTTGTGTCGATCCCCTTGCTGTGGTGAAATCGATCGCCAACAAAAAAGAAAGGAATCAATCGTCTGGCCGATCGAGACAAAAGCTTTGTTACTGTAACCTTACTGGGGCACCTAATCGCCCGAAGGTCGCTAGAGAGAGAAAGCTGACGTGACAGGGAAAATGAGGGGATTGAATCCCCCTACTGGGGGCAGCCTCATATTCAAACAAGTTAAAAACCCAAACCCATTTTTATACACTTCGATAATTCGTGGATATGTAAAGGATAATCGTTTGATTGATATGTATGTTAGGTGTAGGGATTTAAGGGATGCGCGTAAGGTTTTTGATGAAATGTGTGTGAGAGATTTGATTTCGTGGACTACGTTGATTGTGGCGTATGTGAGGGTTGGGGATATGGGGGAAGCGGGTGTGTTGTTTGATGGGTTGGGTGTGAAGGATATGGTGGCGTGGACGGCTATGGTTATGGGGTTTGCGCATAATGCAAATCCGAGAGAGGCGATATCGGCTTGTAGTCAGTTGCGTGCGACGAAGTATGCTAAATGGGTTAGAGGTGTTGCTAATAAGGCGGGGTTTGGACCTGTGGATAATGTTGTGATTGGGTATGCATTGATTGACATGTACGCAAAATGTGGGTGTATTAAAGAAGCGCTTAACGTGTTTGATACAATGAGGGAAAAGAACGTTTACTCTTATAGTTCATTGATTCTTGGATACACAATGCATGGATGTGTAAAAGAAGCAATAGGCTTATTTGAAAAGGATGATGAAAACAGATATAAAACCGAATAAAGTAACATTTTTTGGAGTTCTCTCTGATAGAAGTTATGATTCTGGTTTTAGGATGTTATAGGTTGTACAACAAGACAAAATAATTAAAATAGAGTAAATTATCTGTTTCGTTTTCATTAAAGAATGCAAAGCCTCCATCAATATCTTCATCATAGTCAATGATAACTCAGATCAATGGTGGTGTGGATATAGAGTAATTAGTTTTGTTAAGTTGTACTCTAAGCTAATTGTATTGTAAGTTTCCTTTTACTAGTTGAAAGTGGTGTGCCAAAAAAAATATATAAAGGTAAAGACAATTTTACCCTCATGTGCCTTGCACATGAGGAACTTTAAATAATCAAAGCTGACGCCGTTTGGTCAAGGGACTTTCAGTATTAAGTGTTTCCGAGTTAAGGAGTATCTATGCAAAAAAAAAAGTCAAAGAACCAGGAGTGAAAGTCAATGCAAACCACAAGGACCATCTTTGTAATTTACTCCTAAAAATATAAAGTAATATAAAATTTTGTTTTTATTGAAAAAAATATGGCCCATTTGTATGTTTCCTCTCACAAATTGATTAACATGATCTATCATGTATGCTTAAATATGAGAGAATCTTAATTCTTACTTCTTTTGATCATGTTTGACTTCATAATTAACCATGGACTTATGAAAGAAAAATCTAATTGGTCTACATTAAAAAATCCACTTTTGTTTAATACATAAACATGTTATCATTTGCCTAATACATCGTCATTTGTTCTCCGTATCTTTATTTCGTGACGTTGATATGAGATGATTGGTGTTAAAAAACATGGTAGTTAAAATGGTGATTACATGGATGTTTAAACATAGATAATGTGTCCAAGTTTGTGGATCTAGTATAATGGTTGGAAAAGCAAAGTGTCGCCAAAAGGTTGTGGTGTCTTAGGTAAATCTCACATCGGGTGTGGCATAGAGAGATGCTCATAAGATAACATTCACCTTGCAATGACACCACACGTTTTATGGTCGACTATGGGCAGAGAACTCTCCATTTAAGCGCATTGATGTGAAAGTAGTACCAGTTTGTTTAACATGTCGGGAAGTCTTTAAACGGTTAATATTGTGGTTTGAGTAGGTTGGATGTTACAAGTGGTATTGGAGCCACTTCTGAGTTGTTCGGGATTGCGGGGTAAACCTCATCGAGGACGATTGGTCCGCGCTGGGGGTGGGGGGGATTTATGACACCCTACGGAATTCGCACATATGTTGTGTCCTAGAGAGATGTTAGGCTCATAAGATAACATTCGCCTTACAATGACACAACGTGTTTGTGGTTAACTGCTAGAAGAGTTCCTCCTTAGACTCTAGTGTTAAGCTTGTTCATGTGAAAGTAGTACTCGTTTGGGTGACCAACCGGGAAGTCTTCGTATGAGATCCGCAAAACCAAAGCCGTAAGCATACAGGTAAAATGGACAATGGTCTGAGTAGGCGGGATGTTGTGGTGTGTGTGGGTGTGACATGGGAGAAGGTTGGAGATGTTGAAGAAGGAGGTGTTTGGAGTTTGGGTTAGTGTATGGGATATGAAGGTGTGCTTGGATGTGTAATATAAAAAGACAATCACTAGTTCACTACCCTCATGTATAGGTGGCCAAAACCCGGTTCTTCCAAAAACCGGTTCCGGGCCATGGTCAAAGGTCAACGAACCGGTTCGGTTTTTTCTGGATCCGGGGTCTAAAAAACCGGGACTGGTCTAACGGGTTCCGGTTCGGTTCCTAAACCGGTTCCATTTTTAAAACCGGTAGACATTGTTAACAGTGGGCAATGCAAAATGGGTCGATTCCGTTTTTTTTCGTTCGCGTTTTCAACACAATAAACTTAATAAACTTCGAATATAAAGTACTTGAATTACAAATTTAATACACTTTGACTATTTATTCGTTATCGGTTTCATCTTCATCTTCAACTTCGAGGGTGTCCCTAGCGGCGCTTGTAGCTTCATCGAAAGCGACTTCTTCTTCGGAAAGATTGATTACATAACCCTCTTCCACCTCAATCTCTTGTAATTGTCTTTCGTATTCCATCAGTTCTTCAAGTATTGAAATGTGTTGTATACGTTCATTCCCATCTAAATAATCCTTCAAGCAAATACACATCTCCAAAGATAAAGGTGTGAGCCTTGTTCTTCTTATCGATAATATCCTTCCACTAGTAGAAAAAGCGGATTCCGAAGCAACGGTAGAAGCTTGTACGCTTAGTAAATCTCGGGCCATTGCGGCTAGAACGGGAAATTAATGTTCCCTTTGTTTCCACCAATTCAAAACTGTAGAAAACTAGAAGGGGGGTTGAATAGTTTTACCGATTAAAACTTGGTTTTAAATTATTTAGATCGACTTATGTCAATCTATTTAAACGTGTATGTTGGATGTTGATAGATAAGCATTTGAATAAACAAAACTAAGATAAAGAGTAAGAAGCACAAAACCACAACGCGAGTATTTATAGTGGTTCGGCTACAAGGACACCTTCCTTGCCCTACTCCACTCCCGGAGTCACCTACTCGAGAGTTTGTAATCACTACACAAAACAAACTCCTTGTGGCGGAGAAGCCTTCACAACGTCGCCTACTCTTTATCCCGGACAAGGTTAGACACCGGTTCTTCCACGGTAGAACCAAACCTATCACAACGTCGCCTACACTTTATCCGGTACAAGGCTAGATACCGAGTTCCATTACAAAGGAGGAACTACTACCCAACACTACACAACACCTATCCCAAAGGAGATCTACTCCTTATGACATCATCAACAAGGATATCAATATCCTTTGACCCAATACAAATCTATCTTGTACTTTGACACCCCGTATCGAATGTACGCCCTAGGCACCTTTCACTAATACCTTTGACTCGAATTCTAGGAACCCTTCACTAATGCCTTTAACACGGACTTTCGGAACCCTTCACTAATGCCTTTGACACAGATCTTTGGCACCTTTCACTAATGCCTTTGATACGACTCTTTGACACCTTTCACTAATTCCTTCGTCTTGACCTTTTAGACATCTTTCACCTATGTCTTCTACACAACACTTCTAATGAGAAAGAAAAGAACTATCAACAAGATACCATCAGTAGTCTTGATGATGACGAAGCTTGGCAACCCATGGACTTGAGCTTGCTTGACTTCAAGAAGTGGTGATCTCGCCTTTAAGAGGAACCTAGAGAATCACACAAGCACAAATCTACATAGAAAGATCCTTTGGATCTGAGGATAGAGAGTTTACAATACTAAGAGAAAATGTGTGTGAAAGGGGGTGAGTTACAATGAAAAAATGGCTCACTATTTATAGACAAATTATGCTACTGTTCCACGGATCCCTTGCTTGAGGGATCCGTCTAGTGTATTACTAGGGATCCGCGAGATGATCATCATTACCCATGGGTTATGGGTCATGGGTCATGGGCTATGGGTCATGGGTCCTAGACTTTGGACCATGGGTATCCAAGTAGATACAATGTATCTAGAAGATGCAATGCATCTAGTAAATGGGTTATGTGTTAGCTCCATGGGTCATGGATAATACCCATTATGACTTATGCATGATGTCATGCAATGGGTCATGGGTTATGGATTATGCACCATGGGTATGGGTCATGGACTTTGGGTTTTACCCAACTACATTCAATGTATTAATTCAATGGGTTAAATACTCAAATTTCTACCTATTCTATTACCCATTATAATACATACTAAGTATGTATATATCTACCCAATATGTAAACACTAGTTGTTATACATATGCATTACTATAACAATAAAAACACTATTACTTGTTTAGTGATTTATATGAAAATGTAAGTGTGTTAGTAAACTATTGGCTCAAACCATTTACGTATTTTATTTGTTTCGTTAAAATAATTTTACGTTTGTTATCGACAAAACATTAGAAGATCGTAAAATATAAATAAACGTTTTTACGGATTATTTGTATTAAAAATATCCCCCTTTTTGTTGATGACAAAACATAAGATTATTTTAAGGAAAAACTAAAATTCGTAAAAGTTTGAATTGAGTTTTTACTCTTCTCCCTTTTTGTCGAAACAAAAGAGCGTCAAAAGAAACTAACATATATTTTTAGGAAAACATGTGAAAAGAAAAATAACGAAAAATAGAGAGTAAGAGAAGATAAGTATTCTCGTCTTAGCTCCCCTTGACGAGTCCATACCTTGTGAGGCGTCAAGTAAGTAGAAATACTAAGCTAGTGCATTGCAATTATGTTTGCACATGGTTTTCGGCCTTTTTGATGAGCATG